>CM033476.1:37034163-37169073 GCA_019447015.1 Hymenochirus boettgeri
AAAGCGACATCATATACCAGTGCAGTGCAGTGAAGAATGCTCTGATTTGTATGTGGGGAGACCAAACAGCACTGCATCAACGTATGGCCCAGCACAGAAGAGCCAATTCCTCGGGTCAGGACTCAGCCGTGTACCGCATCTTAGAGTAAGGACATACCTTTGAAGATGTAATGTTAACATATTGGTAAAGGAAGTGACTGATTCAAGAGAGGTGTTAAGGAGGCCATTTATGTGAAAATAAAGAAACCAAGCCTAAAATAGAGGTGGGGGGGTTCGACACATCTGTCTGCCATGTACAATGCTGTTTTGACACCTTACTCTGGGGTTCCTATAACACCTCTTAGCCACTATTTAATCACAGCCCTTAACACTTGGCTGGGATATGCTAATTGGGATTTTCCAGGGTACATAATTGCCACAGATTCTTGAACAAGTCATTCTGAATTGAGAAACCAGTCGGATGACTAGCGAAACGTCTTCAAGAACTAACTTCAAGTCGATCTAATTGAATACAACAGATTTACCATGGCCTGGATGAATGAGAACCTTCACAACTATTAATTCCAGTAATTCTAACTTTTCTCACTGGAAAGAAACATTTCTTAACCTGAAGATGAAACTTCTTTTCTTCTTAATTTAAAGGATGTCCATGAGTCCTCTAAAATCACTTATTATCCCCACATAAGCCCTGCTTTTCCAGTGGAAACACCCCTAACTTGTCTAATCTGTCTGCATAGTCAAGCCTCTCCATTTCCCTTTATTAATTTACTTGCCCTTCTCTGAACTGTTTCCATTTCCAAAATGTCCCTCAGAATCCTTTAACAGATGCTATTCATTAGTATCTTGCACTGATAGATTAACGTCTATACAGTAAAGCTGCAAATATAATGCGTTTTTACCTCCCAAAGTTCCAGAACAGCCCAACCCAATTATTTTGCAATCAGGATTATGGCCGTAATGTAGAGCGTAAGCCATTCTCTGGCTGGGAAATGACATGGAAGCATTGGCAGAACATTTAAAGCGCACCCACGGTTACCATAAATGTTCGTGTCTGGGTCAGCCAAAATACAACTGATCTATTGTCACCTCTGATTAGATTGTAAGCTCTTTGGGGCAGAATCTCCTTTCATAATATTTACACTAAGAATGTATTACTAGAATTGGATTCAGTAATTTAAACATTTCCCATTTGTTATTTTTGGTCTATATATATATATAAAATTGTTGACTAATTTAAATACGGATACACAATTATTTTTTCCTGAGGCTGGAAGGTTAGATACAACTTGTTAATTTGCCCAATAGATATTTATCTTTTTACCCATGTAATCTCTATATAGCTTACTATCTAATCTCTCTCATCTGTCTATCTATTTATCTATCTAATTCAATTATCTATATATGATCTATATCTGTATATATCTATCATACAAATTAGAAATATCCAATTTACAGGCCCTACCATTCCTTATCTATATCTCTGGCGGGTGTCTATGTTTTGTTTCCGTCTGGCACGGTGGTGGTTAAATTAAACTAGCAATATATAAGCAGAAAGCTGAGCAGAGTTTAGCGGGGTCAGATCTGAATAGGAAATATCCAACATTATTAACAGAAGGAAAGTAAATGCCAGATTTTGCATTTGTTGTAAGGGTATTACAAGGGCTTTACCTTAATGCCAGATAACGCCAAGTACTGAAATAAAAACCTGCCATTTTCATCAAAGTATAAACATAAGGTTATTGTCACCTTCATAAGTCAGAAAAAAATATCTGCAGGTTTTAATATGTCATCTAGCACAGACATAGAATTTGTTCTAATATACCTCCCCTGGGTTCTACTCGGATGTAATGCCAACAGCACCGAGCATTTGTCTGAATCTTTTACATCAGATGAATTATGGTGCATTACCTGGCAGATATAGTGAGCTTAATAGGCGTTATTAAAATAATTTAAGAGAAAGGTTTAAAAAATAACAAATCTCGTCTTTGTGATTTGTACTGATAACTGATGCATTACCGTAGAAAGCAGTAAAGGCTTTTTTACTAGGCGAATTTCTATTTATTCCAAAGAATGTTTAGATCTAGAGAAAAAAATAAGAACTTAAAGGAAAACTTTTTTAAATGTTCAAATAAGCTTATAAGTTGGAACTCCTCAACCTCTTACCTGTCTTATTTGTGACTGTTCCAAAATATTTATAAGGAGGGGTGGCAGCCAACTGTCATGCTTCAACACTGGAAAAGAAAATGTTGGTAAGTATAAATTAATTTCCTTTTACCTGTGCTGTGACTTTACCCGGCAATGGGCAACCATGGGATATACCTGAGCAGTATATTAAAGGAGGGGGTGGAGGACAGTTTTCTTGCAAATACAATGTTATTCCTTAAATACAGTTAGCTCCTCTCTGGATTCAGCTCTGTAGCCTGACCGGATGCCTTCTGTAAACCACTTTGCTATTGTGGTCTTGGATGCTCTGTATCCTTTTTTTGGTTCCTTTATGCAGAACAAATACGAAATCTTATTTCCTAAACATGGACCTTTTTTTAGGTAGAATTTAACAGCCCCAACTTCTCTAGATAGATCCCCTTATTGCCAGATTCTTTCAGATAAGGTCATCAGTCCTGCCTTGGGATCTGTCTATAGTATTGGATGCTTTAATATCAACACCCACTGAGACTTTGGAATCCAAGAATTCAGAATTAGAATCGCCCTGACACCTTCCCTGAAGATCTTCTGTAATATGCGCCGTATCAGAGGCAGTGGTGGAAAAATATATACCATCCTTAAATTCCAGGGAATAGATAGGGTATCTATGCCAGTCCCTGTCTCATCTGGAATCTCGAGCAGAATAGACTGAGTTCGGTATTTTGAGGTGTTGCCATGAGATCCACCTGGTTCCCCAATAAGTGCACCTGGTTCCCCAATAAGTGCAGATCTTCAGGAAGATTGATGAATTCAGTTCCCATTCTGCTGGTAGAATTTTCTTTCTGCTCAAGAAGTCTGCCTGTTGATTCTGAATCCCAGGTAAATATATGGCTGACAGATCCTGAAGACTGGTTTCTGCCTAGTTCAATATCTTTTGAGATAATGGAGCAAGGCTGTGATTCCGTGTACCTCCTTTCTTGTTTATGTACGTCACAGTCGTGGTGTTGTCTGAATAGATCCTTATAGCCTTCCCCAGAATAGATTCCTTGAATCTCTGTATTGCTTGCCACACTGCCATCATCTCTCTGAAATTGGATGATTTGGTTGATACCTCTTTGGCCCATGAACCCTGTGCAACTTCTGTGCTGTATGTTGCACACTGCTGGCAACATGCATCTGTAGTTATGATCTGCCAGGTGGATGTAGAGAGTTAAATGGGTTTCAGGTTGTTTGGAGAGATCCACCACCTGAGCTGTTGTTTTAGTTGTGACAATGGATAGATTAGTTATCTTGGGTCCTGACTCTGGCTCTGTCGGGAAAGAAGCTCCAACTGGAGTGGTCTTCATAGCCAACTGAACTGCATCTATGGTGGATACCAGTTTCCCCAGAACCTGCTGAACCAAAAGAGCTTGCGCTACTGGATATCTGATGAAGTTGGAAATCATCACAGAAATCTCTAACATTTTGTTCTAAGGAAGGGCTACCTGAAAATCGATTGTGTCTAGATTGACTCCCAGATCTTCCAGCTTTTGAGAGGGAATTAGCTGCGTCTTTTGCCATTTTATTAGCCATCCATGATCTAAAAGGAGTTTTAGGGCTATTTGGACATGTTTTTCGAGTAGGTGTCTGTTGTTTGCTACCAATATGTCGTCAAGATAGGCAAAACAGCGGATCCCCATTAATCTCAGTTTTTCTATAAGGGTTACAAACGCTTTGGAGAAAACTCTGGGTGCTGTGGATAGTCCGAACAGCATCACTCTGTACTGGTAGTGCTGATTTAAGATGGAAAACCTAAGGTACTTCCCGTGAGACTGAAGTATTGGTAGATGGAGCTATGCATCTTCTAAATCTATTTTGCAAAGCCAGTCATGGTTGGTTAAGACACCTTCACAACTCTTTAACTTTGGCTTGTCTGGGGTTTTTAAAATGAAAGGAGTTGTTATCTCTCCATTTCTGCACCTGAAAAGGTTTTCCAGGTCTGTAGGATCTTGCCTCGGTTGGTATCTGGGAGTTGTGGTTTTAGGTCTTCTCCACTAAGGGAAGCATGATCTTTTTATTATCCACATTCTCAGCAATTATATCTTTGAGTCTGGATCCAAACAGTAACTTGTCCTCAAAAGGTAAGTTAGCTATGTTTGGAGGATGTATTCTAGTGGCAATAGAAATACTGGATGCCTTGGCTAGTAACCTAGCCAAGGATGCTTCCCTTATAAAGGTTTTGTAGTCCATGACATCTTGGAGCATCTCTCTGATTTTCACTCTGTGGACTTCCTTAATAGCCTGATTGATATCCTCCAACCAGAATCTGGCTGCTCTGAAAAGGTCTGTGCTGGCTATAACTGGTCTATAACCTGAATCATTTTCATCCTTGGTCCCTGTCTTTGGTAGTTGAATCAATAAGAAATGTCTTCCTCATAAGATTGCTTAAATTTTCCAAGACATCTGGATCCATGGTAGGGACTAAGGCAATGGGTATTTCTACCTCACCTTCTGAGAGATTCTGATAAGATGTTCCAGGTTGATTCATCTGTGTCTGTTTCTCCTTGGATAGTAAAGGCATCACCTGTTTAATTACATTCTGTGTTAAAGTTTCCATCATGGAAGACTGATCTTGATTGGGAATAGGAAAATATAAATCAAGGCATGATTCACAGAATTTTTTATCCAGTAAGGCTGTATTGTCACAAACGCATTCTCTCCTGTTTTTATAATGGATATGTTCATTCTCTTTATGTCTGTGGTGATGATCTCTGAAATTGAGATATATGTATATATATCTGCATAGAAAGGATAATCAATGCACATTCCTAGGCCTCATACAATATCATATTATCTGCACACTGGCATACTTTAGAAACAAAGGGGTTTTAGTATACATTACTGTGATCACATGAATGAAAAGCCTTCCAACCAAGTCAAGGTAACCCCAGTCTGGAAGGTCCTAACTTCTAACCTTTTTAAATTTCTTTTACTTCAATTATCAGGTTAATAGGCTCTTTCACTTCCCCCCAGCCCTTTGGCTTTTTAAAATGAGGGAAGAGGCCATCCAGTGCTTTATATTAAAGGCATAGGACCTCCCATAAAAGGGGCGTGTTGGGGGTGCCATAACCACATGGGAGGTATAGGTATGGGACCTAGGAATGTGCATTGGTTATCTTTTCTATGTTTGTATAAATGTTTGACCAGATCAGTGGCACTTCCGCTAAATGTAGTTGTAAATTAGCCTAATTGGAGTTCTTCCACAAACCTTGTATTGTATGTATATATATCTGTATATAACTATACATTTTCCCAACCAAGCGGGTAGGATAATACCCCAGACACCTCACCCCCTGGAAATGGATCACACAAAAGAGGCACACAAGCAAGCCTAAGGAGTAGACCTATGTACCCCCCTTTTTTCGACATTTTTTAAGTTAATTAACCTGGGTGCTGCCATCTGGTGGTGAATCGAGTGAATCAAGTTAATTGCACACCTTCCTAATATCACAGATTGTTCAGGGTAGTACAATGCTTTACCATAGTTACCAACATTTCGAAAAAAAATTCTGGGGACACCTTTTCAAAGTCACACACAAATGCAAAATGCATTTCGCCACTCGCACAACAAACCACTCCTCTTTAAGCCACACCCATTTAAACAATGCTGATGATTTATCTTGATGCAAACAGTTATCACACAGTGAGATTAGTAACCACAGGTACAGGTTTTCTATAGATAAAATAAGAACATACAGTAAAGGTCACAGTGAGTACAGACAGTAAAGGTCCCATACAGTGAGAACAGACAGTAAAGGTCTCATACAGTGAGAACAGACAGTAAAGGTCCCATACAGTGAAAACAGACGGTAAAGGTCCCATACAGTGAGAACAGACAGTAAAGGTCCCAATACAGTGAGAACAGACAGTAAAGGTCCCAATACAGTGAGAACAGACAGTAAAGGTCCCATACACTGAGAACAGACAGTAAATGTCCCATACAGTGAGAACAGACAGTAAAGGTCCCATACAGTGAGAACAGACAGTAAAGGTCCCATACACTGAGAACAGACAGTAAAGGTCCCATACAGTGAGAACAGACAGTAAATGTCTCATACAGTGAGAACAGACAGTAAAGATCCATTACACTGAGAACAGACAGTAAGGGTCCCATACACTGAGAACAGACAGTAAAGGTCACATACAGTGAAAACAGACAGTAAAGGGCCCATACAGTGAGTATGATATAGTACAAGTAATCAAGGCAATAAAACATTACGGCTTTGTAAACACACATTTGTGTAGCTACAGTATGCACACACACAGAGAGAAATGTTCCATTAGCTGTTTGTGGTAAAACTGAAAAGCATTTTGTACAGTACAGATGATGGAGGATTGCGTTTAATATATACAGTCTGCAATTCCTCTTTGTTTAATATGGAAAACCAGCAGATAATTCAAGAATGTATATATATGTGTGTGTGTGTGTGTGTGTGCCTGTTTTCATGTGTGCCTGATTGTATGTGTTTTTATATGTCTGTGTATGTATCTATGGTGGTGTGAGTATTTGTGTCTGTGTATGCTGTATGTGTGTATGTATGTGGTGTGATTTCTATCCAAGTGTGTGTATTTGTGTGTGTATGTATTTTATCATGTGTGTGTGCTTGGGTGTATGTATTTGTATCTGTGTGTGTGTCTGTGTATGTACAGCTGGTGCTGTGTGTCTGTCCCTGCCAGCCTGTCTGTCTGTCACACGATTGGCTATTAGCACCACACTATGGCAATGTTAGTGCAATCACATGGCCTGATAATCCCCGTCCATACAGCATCTACCCACTGCACATAGAGGACAGCTGAATTACACAAGAGCACAGTAGTGGATATAAATGGGCACACCACCTAAGTATATAGTAAAATAAAACTCCTTTATTATCATACACATATGGAGCAACTTAGTACATAAGAGACATACAATTTAAAAACATATCCAGCATGCACAGAGTAAGTAATGCATCAATATTAGCAAAATAAGTGATATACGGTATTTCAGAAAAACAAAGTATATGGTTAAGTCACACACATAGTCATAGTAGTAAAATACATACATATCCCTATGGATCATAAATATCCCATAATATGGGGAAACAGAGGACAGCTGAGCAGGAAGACAATAAGTGCCGACACTGTCTCACGAACTTTCCACTTCCGGACAAGTTAGGAGGTCATTTCAGACTCAGGCAGTGTTTGCCCAGATCTCAGGACTTTTCCCGGGACTTTGGGATGCGGGACTGCTGCCTAAAATCCTGACTATCCCAGAAAATCTATTGGCAACTATGCTTACTTCAATAGTTGTTGTGATAGCAGTATAGAGCCGTTACCAATGGAGATCACAGTCATCTAAGGAAATGTGTAGTTTCACATTGTGGTTGCTGATAGCCATGAATATGTTTGTAAAGCACAAGGTAAAAAAAATCCCATTTTACTTAATGAAAGACAATGACAGCTGTGAATGGGATGGAGCTGCCACACTGCAATACAAATGCACTGTAAGGGGTTAATTTCACTCACACTTGTGTCTCTTTTGCACAGACTATTGAAACCCCAGATTTAAGGCCAAGTACACACTCTTATCACTCACCTTTCTTTTCCAGTGTCATTTTTGCGAGAAAATTGTGTTTTCTGGGGGACATTTTGTGTCAATAATGAAAGTTGATGCAATACGTGCTACAGGGGAGTTGATGCGATACGCGCTAAAGGGAAGTTGATGCGATACTCGCTAAAGGGGGAGTTGATGCGATACGTGCTTAAGGGGAAGTTGATGCAATATGTGCTAAAGGGAGTTGATGCGATACATGCAAAAGGGTAAGTTGATGCGATATGTGCTAAAGGGGAAGTTGGTGGCAATATTCTTAAAGGGTAAGTTGTTGTGATACTTGTTAAAAGGAAGTTGTGTGTGATACATTTTAAAGGGGTAGTTGATGCAATATGTTAAAGGGAAAGTTGGTTTGATACACATTAAGGGAAGGTGGTGATGTGTATCGCCTTAAGTGGTAGTGATGGGAAGCCTAAAGGAAGTTGGTTTGATACACATTAAAGGGGAAGGTGGTGTGATACGCCTTAAAGGAAGTTAGTGATACACGTTAAAGGGAAAGTTGGTGTGATACGTGTTATTGGAATAGTTGATGTGATATGCATTATAGGGAAAATTTATGTGATACGCCTTAAAGGGAAAATTTATGTGATACGCTTAAAGGGGAAGTTGGGTGATAAGCATTAAAAGGGTAGTTGTGTGTGAAAGGCGTTAAATATTGTTGTGCAATAATCGCATATTTCAGGGCAAATTTGAGGAAATATGTTGGTAATTACCCTAAAAAATAAATAATGTGAATTGTTGTACCCGATGCTAAAGGGGAAGTTGATTGATATGCTTTAAAGTACCAACATATTTGCCCTCAAATTTGCCTGAAATATTCCATTATTGCACAACAATAGCCCCCCAAATGTCGTGAGGTATGTAATTGGGGATAGATCTGCCCTGATCCTGCTTGTGGTCGGGCACCCCAAAGTTAACCAGCTTTGTGGGTCAGGTTAGAAAGCTGTGGATGTTGAATTTTGGATGCAGGTTGGGCTGGATCTTAAAACCGGGCAACGGCGGTACTCTGCAATAAAAGAATAAATGCCTCCCTTCCACCCTAAGAGAAACGTGTGGATCACTGGGGAACAGAGCACACAAACCCTATCGATCCCCATTCACTTTAAGACTGTGGCTCTTTCCTCTAGTGCCATCTCATGGAGTCTCTGAATTTTCCAGATTTTATTTACAAAATATCCCCAGCCCAATTTCATACAAGGATGAAAAGAGAAAATAGCCCCCCAATAAAAGTTAAACATACATACAGAAGCTAAATTATTTATTAACCATGGAAAAGAGATTCACCTTGTGCAAAAGCCCACCCAAACAGAGCCCCACACTTTCGCCAGTAATATCTAGTATTCCCCAGGAGCAGAACCTTTAAAACCAAGTTCCTTTGATAATTCTCTGCTCTTTATTTTTCTTTCACTATTTTAATTGCTTAATTTGCAGATCCAGTGTCCTACTTCAGTGCTTTTAACTGCATGGGGAGATGAGCAGTTTTTCATGTTTAAGAGGAGCGGATTATATAATTAAAGCTCTAAAGGAATAAATCAATAAGGCAGAAACACAGTGCCTAGTAACCCCTGCAAAACCAAAGGAATGAGGAGTACAGGGGGAAAACCTGGGAATATTATGGTTTGGAGAAACTCAACAGTTAAATCCCAGCATGTGGAACAAATTGAAGATCATGTATCAAGCTTGATTTGCAGTAATGCTGATAATAAAGGGCATACGGAAAGAGCGCACGAAGCAATTTTGTATTAAGCCATCTCTATGTATTATAGGGGTAATATTAGCAGAGCAAGAGTGTGTGAGGACTACACAAGTAATTATGCACATAAAGGAAGGAAGGGTTAAAGTAAGACATTATGGTTTGTTTTTAAAGGAGAAGAGCAGGAAATACATTCTTCCTGACTGATTAACTGCTGATGTGTAAAAAAAAAATGAATAGCTTCCCTGTGCTCCCTTGTGTGAAGAACACTGAGCATACTGAGCCAGTGGCTTGGGAAAGAGGATTGTCAAAGGTCATGGTCTAAATAAAAAATGATATATAGTAAAACACCCCATAAACTGCAATGCAATAGTTAGAAAGCTGACAGATTTAGGGCTAATGTGTTATGCAGCAAAAGTTTGCTCTTCCCCCTTTCTCTAACCTCCTTATCAAGCACTCTAAGCTTCTTTACAAAACTTGGACATGCTCAGAGCTCATCAGTCATTGGCTGTGATGTCATCTGATACATTCATGACTGTCCGTGCTAACCGAGAACCAGGAAGCAGAAAGAGAGGTTACAGAATATCAGGCAGCATTTCAGGTTAGTCTTACATTCTCAGATTTATAAATATTGCAGTTTTGAGGTTTGAAAGGTGTTTACCTACGTAGTATACAATTCACTTCATTTGAGAGGTGAGCTTGCCCTTTAATGTTAGGGTTTGAGTTGATATAGGTTTATTTCTTTTTTGAAACTTCATTAGGAGATGTACCCAGAGCCTTGTGGCTCCCTGGGTATACTGTAGGCCGCTGTCCATAGTGCTAACGAACTTTTACCTACTGATGCTTCTACTTTAAAAACATTTAAAGGAATAGTTCACTCAAAGTGAACTATCCTTTAATGTTATGATTGAAGCCCAGAAGGAGCTATGCCTTACCTCCGTTCTTCAATCAATAGTGCAGGGTCCGGGAATGAAGGTAAGAAGAAACTTACCTTCTGCACAATCCATCTTGGCCATGCTGAAATCTCTCACCGCTTCCCTGTTCTGTACAGCATAGCGCATATTATCGCGCATGCCTCCAACCTTCAAGCCAAAATATGAAAGTAGCCATAGTGGATCCTCATATATCTACATATCAAAAGACATAACAGACCTATTCCTACTATTGCCAGTGTTTATATATATATATATATATGGCAGAACAAAACATCATGATGATCACATCATATTTTCCTTTTTAACTTTCACAGGAAGTGACTTCACAGATTGAATATTTGCATATAAACATTTTAACCCCCTCCAATCCAGTAACTTACAAAATCTGACTCATGAATACAGACATTTTGCTAGACATTGTGCACTCATTCCTCATATAAACAAATGGAGATTATAATCCCTATTTGTCATTTTTGTTCTGCCTGAAGAAGGGGAAATTGTTCATCCCCAAAACTTGCATTGTAAATGTAGAAATAATAAATGTAAGCATACTTAAAAAGATACTGTGTGTGCGTACAATTCTATTATAGATATTTTGGTGTAAAGAGCAATTCCCCGTTTGTACTAGCACCAGGAACAAGACATGGTGAATGGTGTGCTGTATACTTTGGAGAAGAAAAATAAATATATATATATATTTATCCAAATGTCACCGATGATAAAGAATGCACAGACTACTCAAGAAGTAATCACAGGATTTCTGATATCGCACAGGCTCATTTTATTGGTACATTTGGTGCATTTCACCCCTTTGTTGCCATTGTCAGGAATGATGACAGCTGTGTGGAGCGAAATGTCTCGAACACAATCAAATAATCCTTTGTGACATCTGAATAATCCCGTCTATGATTGACTCTGCTTACCCTCCATCTCTGCTCATTTCTAAAATGGGTTTGTCAGTTCTGTTGCAAACTGATGTACAGCCACTCTGGTGCTGAGCCGTCCGGGGCATGAGAAGGAAGTTAATCACGTACAGGACTAGGGTAAAAATTAAATCCAGCAAATTAAATTCCCATTTTAGAAATGATGATTTATTTCCACTAGAATCCTCTATGCTGATTCCTTGCTATTGCTCTTTGTAATGGGAATAGAAGTTTGGTTCATATTTACAACTTGGAAAATAATAAAATAATCAGAATACCTGTTCTGGATGATATTATAAGAAAATAATCATTTTATTAGTGTTAATTTTTGGTACTAAAAAAAAGTGTACCGCTATAATTAACTTCCTAAAGTTTGTTATCCACCAAAACTTCAAGAATCCTTTTCCAACAGATTCACTTAACACAGAGCCATTTGATCTTTAAGCCCAGAATGCATCACCTTACATTTATCAACATTAAATCTCATCTGCTACTTAGCAGTCCAATGTGACAATCTATCAGATCCACCTGCAATGATTGGCCATCCTCTGTAGATTTTAATGGGCAACAAAGTTAAAGGAACACTAAACCAACAAAATAAGTATTTGCTATTCGTTTGTATTATTCACAGGAGGTGAAAACGCTTATTCTCACCTCCCTATGAAAATATTAGCTCGGGGGACCTGGAACTTACCTTACCGCGATCCACTCGCAGACGTTTCTTCACTGACAGCCGCACTGTCTCGACCGCGCGCCCTATCTTAGGCGCATGCGCTCCAATCAAAGTACAATCCAGTGTCACCCCACACAGAACTTTAGTCCACATTGACAAAGCACCATTAACAACTACTCTCTTGATCCGATCCATCAACCAATTATTGTACATCTGCTCATGCTCTGTTCTGTAGTCCTCCTAACCGCTAACCCTCTTACCAGCGCTGTAAGTCCCATCTGGATAAAACCTTTTCCTGACCTGGTGAACAGTATAAAATAAGTCTTAATTTTGAAGAGAGAGGCATAGAACATGGGCAAATGCTCAATATTTATATCACTGACTACAGAATATATGATGCTGCTGATTTAGGAGGTGAGAGAAATTTTGAAATCATTAAGGCTCATTTATATTTTAGATTCATACTTTTTTAATCTGTAGGCAGATTCTCAGAGGGGTATTTTTTCTCCATTCTTGCGTTATTATTATTAGTTTAGCTGGATGTTCCAGTACCATATTACTGTGCAGAAAGTACATACAAACTGCGAGGGCTAAGTGACATACAATGGCCCCATGTATACAGCCAACCGGCCTTAAACTAACAGGAGGTTAAAGCTGAATTGATCTTTGCGGACAACGATCCGCAATGGATTATACTTTACACATCAACGTACAGCTGTAATGTCAGTTATAAGTGAAATCCAGTTAGAGGAGCTATGCAGAAAACACCACAGGTAACCAGTGAAGGACACTGACCGTCTCCTCCAAATGATACATTTCCCTGGCCATTCTCGGCAGCACTAAGGGTTAACTTCCCCTATCAGCTGGACAGAGAAAACAGACACTTCCAGCTTTAAATAGCTCCCTCCCCTCTTACCAGTAGTCTGTTCTATGCTGGAAGGAGAAGTTAGCCCCCAGTCCTCCTCGGGCCGAAGTCCGGACTATTGTAACGGACTCAGCGCCGTTTCTAGCCGGAGTAACACCTTCAAGACCCCTCTTGACATAAACAAGAGGAGACCAAATTTGGATGCCAAACAGATTGAGTCTGCTTGAAAAGGGTAGAAATGATTTGGTGGACCTTAGAAGATATGATTTATAAGTCTACCGGAGGGAAAATTAGCCTCTACCTCAAGGAAACAAGCAATTTCATGGAACCGAGAAGGCAGCAGAAGGTTCTTACCACGGAAGAGAGAGGAAGTCAGGGGTTACAGACCTGGAAGAGAATTTTCCAGATCAGCAACATGGAAGTCTGGCCAAGTTAACCTTTTTCGTGGCCAAAGACCCGAGGACCTAGGTTCCCAAAGACGAATAAAAACTTATGAAGGTCAGCCTGCCCATACTTAGGTTGGCGCCAGATTATTAATGTTTCGGGAGGTATGGGCAAGGAATACTCAGCATTCTTGGGTGAAGACGGTGGTAGCCCAGGATACGGAATGAATTTTTGATCAATCAAACAAGAGACCACTTCATCAGAACCTCGATTCCAAAAAACTTAGAGAAAAGGGAGGCGTTGATGAATTATGTAGAGAAACTCCTAATAAAGAAAGCGATAAGGAGAGTGCCGATGCAGCAGAAAGGTCTAGGATTTACTCTCCCTTATTCTTAGTGAGAAAGGCTTTGGGAGTTCCGTCCAATTCTGGATCTTCGAGATTGAACAAATTTATAAAAGTTCGTCCATTCAAGATGGAAACATTGCAGTTGATATAACCAGCCATACAACCAGGCGACTGGCTCTGCTCTATAGATCTTACGGACGCGTACCTTCATGTTAGTGGCAGAGGAACATCTTCAATACCTTTCAATATCAAAAAGGTTCACGTAGGGGAAGAGCACTACCAGTTTACTTGTGGCCTATCCACATCTCCAAGAACCTTCTCAAAGGTATTGTAGTTGTGATTGCCAAACTACGGGAACAGCAAATGAGATCTATCATTATCTGGACAATCTCTTAATAGTGGCAAGAGGGAAGAAGGAGTTTAGAAAGAGCAGAGACAAGGTTCTATCAAATCTTCAAGATTCGGCTGGTTGATCAACTACGAGAAGAGTCACTTACAACCTCTTTAAAAAATAGTTTACCTGGGGCGACGATAGATACATTTTGGGGCTCCTATACTTACCACCAGAGAGAATTCTGAAGTTGTCAACCAAGCAAAACTATTAAGACTACAGACGAGTGTTCCTACGAGACACTAATGAAGTATTTCATCTTTATCGGCCTAGTCCAGTGGGCTGCCTGGGGATGAGGTCAATTCAAAAGTTCCTCTTGACAATGGAATGGGAGTTCTCAGAGTCGCAGCCAGAAGATTTTTCTGTCTCAGGACATAAGGAGACAGATAGGTTGGTGGACGATATACACCCAATTAAGGAGGGACAACCTCTTCTAGAACCCGACTGGCAGGAAAATTCACGGATGCGTCGGGGCCAGGCTGGGGAGCCCCATGCAGGACGCTCTGGCATAGGGTCGTTGGGAGAGGGACCTCTCCAATCCCCCTTCGGGTGTTTTGGAGCTGAGAGCGATCCGTCTAGCCCTCTTAGCCTTTCATCTAGAAATTCGAGGTCAGTCGATTGTATTCGAACAGACAATCAGGCGGCAGCAATATAGTAAGAAACAGGGAGGAACGAACAGCTGAGGAGTGTTGGGGAATTGAGGACCAATCATGGAATTTTGCCCAGGAGAACCTAACAGGGATAACAGCCCTATATATTCCTGGCGGGAGAATATCTGGCAGACAGTCTATTGAGGAGACCTGATAGACAACACAGAATGGAGCCTGAATCCTCAGATATTCAGGATGCTGACCTCTTGATTTGGGAGCCAGAGATGATATCTCATGGCTACTGCCCAGAAAGGAAGACCAGGAGGTTCTTTTCGAGAGTACAGCCCTCAAGCAGAGAACGTAGATGACTGAGTCTAAGTTGGGAGGGAATGAAAGCGTATATTTTTCCCCCATTCCTCTAATATTCGAGTCTTGAGGGAAATTCTCTTATCCAAAAGGGAAATTATTCCAATAATACCGGATTGGCCGAGGCGTCCCTGGTAACCTTTGTTGAGGAGGTTAACAACCTTGGGTCCATTTCACCCCCAAAGATTCCCGATCTTATTTCTCAGGGACTCATAACCCATCCAAATACAGGAGCATGGAACTTAGCAGCCTGGAAATTGACAGGTCTAGGTTAGCCAGACAAGGTTGTTCAGATGAGGTCATCTCAACTTTAATTTCAGCAAGGAAAATATCGACTTCAAACAGATATTCCAAAATACGGAGTATTTTTTCAAAAATGGATGATAAACACTCTTATGATCCAGTAAGTTTCATAATATCACAGCTCCTATAATTCTTACAAGAGGGTCTGGATAAAGACTTGAGTTTGAGCACAATTAAAGTGCATATATCAGCCATATCGGCTACCCTTGCTAAATCGCTATTTAAGGAACCGCTAGTGGGAGATTCCTTCAAGGGGCATTAAGAATTAGACCCCCCAGGAAAAGGATACTCCCTCAATGGGATCTTCCTTTGGTTTTAGGCCATTCTCAAACCAACCATTTGAGCCTTTGGAAACCATATCATTATGGGACATTTTATGAAAACATATTACTGATGACCCTGATATAGGTAGGAGAATTCAGAAACTTCAGGCCCTTTCTATAGAGCCCCCCTACTTAAATTTCAAACCCTCACGCCATCACCCTGTATTCCAGTATGGAATCCTACCAAAAGTTGTTTCTAGATATCATCTGAATTAACCGATTATCCTACTACAGTAAGCCAAGCTGATATGGAGAAGGATCCTCAGATGGCTTATTTTGATGTAGGAAGATGCATTTCAAACTACTTGCTAAAGACAGCTGAGATTAGAAAATCTCAGAGGCTATTTGTTTTGCCAATTGGTTCAAGAAAGGGATAACCAGCCAACAACAGCAACCTTGAGGAGATGGATTGTAAGAGCTATCCAAAGAGACATATATGTTCAAGATATGGCACCTCCTCAAGGATATTCGTGCATACTCTACGAGGGGCAAGCAGCATCTTGGGCGGCAGAAGAGGGGGTAACGACAGTGAATTGTGCAGAGCTGCAAATTGGTCCTCCTCATCCTCATTCCTAAGAAACTCAAAATTAGATTTGAGGATGGCCGCCCAAGCGTCTTTTGGTCACAGAGTATTACAGAAAGTGACCAGAGCCACAGATTAAATATATTATTTCGTTACTCAGAATTTGATTGATTTTCCTTATTTCTTCCCTCCATTTTAATTGCTTGGGTACTAACCATTAGTGCTGCCTGAGATGGCCAGGGAAAGGAAACCATATATAACTTACCGAGAGTTTATTTTCCTGGCCATTCCCTCAGGCAGCAATTCCCCCCCTATGTATTTCTGTAAACGTGACTACTGGAAGAGGGGAGGGGAGACTATTTAAAGCTGGAAGTGTCTGTTTCTTCTGTCCAGCTGATAGGGGAAGTTAACCCATTAGTGCTGCCTGAGGGAATGGCCAGGAAAATAAACTCTGGGAAGTATGATATGAGTTTCCTTATTGAGAACTGTATGTAACTAGCTACATCAATACAACAGTGCAGTAAATCTAATCTATCAAAATATACGCTCATAAAAGGTCCATCTTGTCTAGGAAAGTGACCATGTGAAAACAGACAGAAACAGCATCAAAGCTCCAAGTGTATGATAGAGGTTGAATAATTCCCTATTCCGTAAAAGATCTACCTTGGTCAATTAAAGACGAGAGGAAATAAACTGCTGTGTTCCGCAGACCTATTGCATTCCCAAAATCCATTAGAACCCAATTGAATTGTCATTTTTTGAATTTTCATCTCAATCAAACTGAATTAACTTAGTGTGTGTTTAATTTTAGTGTGTGTTAATTTTAGTGTGTGTGTGTGTGTTACTTCTAGGGTTGGACCACTTGACGGTCCCACCTTTCCCTGCGTAAGGAAATACACAAAATAGCAAAGATGTAGTACAATCATTTCACCAGCAGGGTGGCCATGATAAACTGACCGTGTAGAAGTGTTTTTTACATTTATTTTCTTTTTAAACTTGTGTTTATTTTTAATAAACTATTTACATCATGTCTGAATTATATGAGCATTTTACAGAAATAGTAAACATTTAATTCATTATCAATGTACATATTGTACATATAGATGTACTAATTATGCATAATATTGAGTAAATTCACAATATTAGTCTGTTATCTGGTCAGTGTATTCATATAAATTCAACAATATTGTCAGAGGAGGGGGAAAGGGGTATAGGGAATTTGCCTCGCCCTAGCCCTGCACATCCCCGACCCACACCCGAGACCATAGGTCCACCTGTTCATCACAGTGAAATATGTTGTTAAAGGAGATTCTGCCCATATTTTGGAGGGAATTTCCAGCCCATGTTTTTTTTTTTAATTTCTCAGAACAGTGTCTGTGTTATAGATAAGATTCTGAGAATATTATTGATCAACTCACACCAAGTTTTTAGAATGGGAGGGGGTCTGGTGCAGTTGTCATGGGGACAACACAAAGAAGGCCTCCTTCAGGTCCCCTGCCAAGATGTCCAACCTCCTAAGAAAAATTTTACCTACGTAGTTTAAACCCCATTTTTAAAAATGCTCCCAGATTAAGTAAAATGAAAATGGGGTTTGTGGGGCTGAACTACGTGAGGTAAATATTTCCTTAGAAGGGTGGACTTGCCCTTTAAAAAAACTTTTGCTATCCAATATAATCTCATTGGAGTTAAAGACGCCTGGTGCACAATATACAGTTGTATCAGACGGTTTCTTGGCCGATGAAGAGGCATAGACATGTGCTGACCCAATTTCATCCCAGTCATTATTTGTAAGCTCAGTATGTTTGTGTTCCATTGTTAAAACACTGTTGCGATCTGCGTGTCAATGGCAGCAATAAGGTGTGTTATATAGTCTAGAGACCAGTTCTTGTAATTCCTGGGTTTTAAGAATTCCTATTGTTGGGTGCTTAGTTAATGGGATTTATGTCTGGGAAATCTGTGTGCAGACAGTGTCTTAGTTGTTTTAGGTATCTATAGAAATTCAACCGTGGTAATTCATATTTAGTACTGATGCTTTCATAGGATCTTAGTTGTGTCTCTGACTGTGGGGTGTGGAGGGGAGAATTCACTTGGGTCCATATATTTGCCAGATATCTTAGCTGTCTGGCTAGGAATATATTAGGAAGTGGCTGACACTATCTTTTGGTTTCTTATTTTTAAGTCTAGTTCATCTGTTTGCCCATAGAAAGGATGTCTGTGATCCAGTGAGTTCTGAAAATAGCTTCTTAACTAGATAGTATATTGGAGATTGTTCCACAGTATAAAGGATATTAGTAAGAAGGTTATTTTATCAGGTTAATCCCTCCTATCAAATTGAGGGGGGGTCAGACCATGTTGTTAAGGTCATGGAAGTTTAGGGTTACACACACCCAGGTACTTGAATTTAGCAACATTGGGATTTGTCATGTAAGTGTAGTGGAGGTATTTTAGTCCAAGGCAGAGAGCGGCTTTTAGTTTGGAGTATATACTAAATTTATCTATATCTCAGCTGTATGATTTAGAGAGGTTCCCGAGTCTGAGAGATACAGGATCATGTCGTCTGCATACAATCTGATCAGATTATATGGGTGCCCCTCCTCATTCCTTTGATTAATGGATCAGTACGAAGTTGTATTGCTAAGGCCTCTATAGCCATGAGAAAAGGAAGGGTGACAAGGGGCATCCCTGTCTTGTTCCTCTGTGGAGTGGAAAGGTCTAGATTTTGTCCACTTTACTAGGACAGTGGCACAGGGAGCAGTGTACAGCAGCTGAATCCAACGTTTATATTAGGGACGAAGCCAAAGTTATACATGCCCATAGAAAGTTCCACTCCACAGAGACAAAAGCGCTGCAAGGGTCTAACACATTATGGGCCCTATTTAAAAAGATCGGTATCGTTATCGTAAAATACCGATCGTTATCGTAAAATAACGACCGGTTATTACCGATAAACCGACTATTCGATAACACATATTTAGTATGATAACGACCGTATTTAGCGATATATTAAAACCGTCGTTATCGGTAAATCCTTTCGTTATTTTACGATAACGATCGGTATTTTACGATACAATACCATCTTTTATAAATAGGGCCCTATGGCTCTATCTCCCATCTCCTTATTAAGTATCTGGGTATGTATTAACATGCGTATGATGTTAATGAAAACACTTTTTCTGGGCATGAGCCGATCTGGCCCCGGGGATAATGCTTGTTATGACTTTCGTACAGTTGGCCAGAATTTTAGCTAATATTTTATAATAACTGTTGAGTAGTGATAAGTTCTATATGCATTGTGTTCAAGTGGGGTTTTGTCTGGCTTCTGGATAAGACTACTGTTTTTGAGGGAGGTAGACTTTGGAGCTAAAAGACTGCACTAAATGTTCAGTATTGTTTGGTGAGGGTTTCTCTGTATTTTTTAGGTGTATACGTTAATGCATCTGAGGGCAAGGTAGAGTTGCCTCCTTGTATATTCCCGGAAGTTTGAGCATAGTAAAAGTTATTGTATTGTGATGCTGTACTGTTGCTGAAGGTAGCGTGCAAACAAACAGGATATCTGTTGTTTTCCATGAGATGTCCTTCAGCTGGGTCCTGGATAGCTAGTATCGTTTGTTGTTATGGTTGGTTTTTGTTAATCTAGCTATAAGTTTAGCAGTGCTATTACCATGTTCATAATAGAGCTGTTTTTGGAAAAACTGCTCATTGGTGCGCGCTTTTCCTTGATTATAAAATGTTCCAAGTATAAAGACTTTTAGGGTATCTGATGGGGTATCACAGTATGCTTGTTCAGCTTCTTTACTTTTTATAGAGTTTATTGCAGTTCAATATCCTTGGGCATAGGCTTTAAAGGCTTTCCACATTATGTTCTTGGAGATAGGTCCATGGTCAAGACAAAGTAGAATTGAAGGTGGATTTCTAGTTGGTCTTTTTGGGAATAAGAGAGAGCCAGAAGGAATGCATTCTCATTGATCGATATATTTATCTAAATTGAGTTCCAGAAGTATGGTGAGTGATCCGATATTCCTCTAGGAATATCGCTTAACCTGTGTAGCCGATATTCATTGACAAAATAGTAGTCTAACATCATGTGTAGAGTAATAGCGTATGTTGAGGTCATGGATTACGTATCCTCACATGTCCATGTCCATCCATTCCAATCGGAGGGTGTCTGGGCAGTGGGAGTTTGTCCTTCTTGGGACACAACCAAATTGAAATGTATTTATTTTTTTGCCATATTAGTCCATATTAGTAGTAAAAGTAGGTACATGGGATACTTTTAATGGACTTTAACAGTTATTTTAGAGACAGCTTTTGAGGGATCTACCCTCTTCCTCAGGTCAGAGCAGTACTGATAGAACAAAGGTTAACAGAGATAAGGGGCTAATTACATTAGATAACAAGATAATAAACCCAAAAGGAAAAAAAAATCCAGAATATACTGAGGAATGAGAGGGGGTAATAAAAAGGAGGATAACCGATACTAGGGTGGGCAACCAATGAGAAGAGAGTACAGGGGGGTGTGGTATTGACAGTATTGTTAGTTTTTGAGTGGCATACTGAGGGTATAAAGTTTTAGACATACCCTGAGCCCAAACCTACACTTTTAGGTGATTGGCTGAGGAGCTGGGTACCACCCTGTGTTAGAGGTAGATAAGGAGATGCACAACAATGAATGGGATCCTGATTAACATCTTCAAATATCAAAGTGAATTACAGCTACTTACCTTTTGGAGCCAGGAACTCTTTTATCATCAATGGACTTATTCTTTAAGGACTTGGACTTTGCATCTATACCAGTAAGTTTTTCCCCTTTTCCCCCTTTATTTACTGTGCTTGTATTTATGTCTGTCTTGTTAATTATTTGTAAACAGTATTGCATCGTTTTGTTTTTCTCTTATTAAACAATATTTTATAAAATAGCTGATTCTCCTAGTGCTCTAACAGAAACTAGGTAGAATCCTATACTCTGAGACGCTACGTATCATAGTCTTGTTATTGTATTGGTTTTTCATTTATCTGGTATTATTCTGCCTGAGTGTGGCAGTGAGTGATACAGATATTTAGTATTATTCTAGATTTATACACATTAAGGCTGGTATCGGTTCCACAGCCATTAGTAAGTGGTGTTTGGCAGTAGATTTATATACCTGTAAGGGGTATATGTTAGTACAATGACCCTCGACCTGGTTTTGGCCCGGTGAGCTGGGAAAGCTCTGTTTGGTCTGAGGTTGAGAGCTGTAGTTCCTCACCACAACCCCCCCTCGCACCTCTCTCTCCATTTGGTTGCCCACCCTAGTATCTCTCTATTTATTACCCTTCTCATTATATGACGATTGATCCAAATAGTGGCAATGGATAGTGTTGCCCAGTACCTGGGCACTTCTAACCACAAAGAAGGTGGTGTGGGTGCTATGAGCTGCCAAGCCACCCATGGCCTATGAAGCCATCTTTGGGATTCGTATAAATGTGTCTCTTGGAAAGAAACAATATAGGAGCTTCTCACCTACCTTTGAGAGAGTTATTCAGGCCCCAGACATCCAGGAAATAGTTAATGTTTTTGTTTCTCTCCATAGTCTCTTTTGCATTCCACAAAGGGCCCTGGGGTCAGATCATGGTGCAGGGTAAGGAGGGGAGACAGGGACTATTACATATTAGACATTAGACATTTAGTTAAGAAGTAGGAAGTTAACATAGTTCTCTTTACCTTCACACTGAACATTAACTTTAAAACATATAAATGACATTCTTATTGCAGAGCAGCATGTGTCTATTGCATTTGTAAGCATTGACGAGCAGGTTTCCGTCTATTTTAGAACCAGATGACAGCTCCAGTGTGGGCTGACAATTAGCCATCAAGCAAAAGAAGGGGATTCACATAAGAGGATTTTGACATTCTCTCGACCAGGTATATTAGAGGTGGATTAAGGAAAAGAAAAGTGGAGAAAGGAAGCTATGGTGCAGGTGATCCCTGTCTCAAGCTGGGTCTTCTCGCTTGTGTATATCCAGATAGTTTGAGCAATCTTCTGCAGAATCAAAGAAATGAGTGAGGTTATCAGCTTCTACCTACAGCCTGGCTGGGAAAGCATTGAAATTTCACTTTGTCTGTTGGAGTTGACGTTTTCAACTCAAAATGTGGATCTCTACTTTTGCAGGTTCAAGGAAAGTCGGGCAATATCAACTGGTGCTCCTTCAATGGTGAGTTGGTCCCGGTCTCTGTTGGCTTTTAGGATTATGTCTCGGTCTCTTGCGCTTAATAATTGGGCAATGAGGGGTCTCGGTCAAGCCTGGTGGTGGGGCCGGATGGGCTGGTATCCTATGGGCCCTTTGACAGAAAATGAGAAAAGAGATGCACTTGTGAACATCTGTGTAATCCAGCATTCTATTAATTTTCTCTAGCATGTGCATTCTGGTACGCCCACAAACCTGAGATTGTGGTGTCTCATTCTGTTTTCTAAGCATCAATTTTGAGGTAATATTCATTTAGTTGTGAATACGAGACCTTCTGCTTCAGTACATTACTGTTTAGAGGTCATGTCGGAGCAGACTAATGTCTATTTTACCTCTTCATCACAACAGTCAGGGATGTTTTGCTGTCCTGTGTTGTGCCAGCAGACATGTTTGGACCACCTATAGTTGGGTGAAACATCATTAGACACTTGGCTTGCAGCAGGTAAGGGCTGATCAGGTCAGGCCTCTGCTATGTGGTTGGAGGAAAAATGGCACCGCCGGGGTGGATCTGTAGGTGGGCTTTATGTGCATATTTTAGCAATTTAGCTGCTGCAGCGTTGTTTTTTTTTTGTCCCGGGCACGAGTTATTCTGAATGGCAACCAGGAAGGAAAGGAAAATGGGTTTGCCGTATTTTGGACCTCACAGAAGTGTAGAATGGGTTATACAGACGGAGCTCTTACTCTTTGTGTTCAACTGTATGCTTGTCTTAACCAGGCCCATGCTATTTACATTTTAACATAGACTACTTACGGTACAGCAAGCTAGATTACAAGCATTTTAAAGTTTCCAGACCGCTCCCTACTGCCACCCAGTGCCAGCACCTAGTCTATAAATATGCATACAGAGTAGCTGCTCCTCCCTTTAGGAAGTGTTCAGGAAGTTGCAGGTAAGGCACCAGCAGGGTAATTCAATAAATGTCCTTATCGTTAAAAATGGTGAAAATTTTGCCCCAAACGATCAGATGTTAGCTTTCAAATGTTAAATAAGATCTGATGGTTGGGGCAAAATTAGCACCATTTAACCGATAAGAACTTTTATTGAATAACCCTGCAGATGCTTAAAAATGGCAGGTCTCTGTTGGAATCACTAAATGATAATTGGTAATTACTAAATGAACATAATTTTATATCCCACTATAACAAAATCCTGTTTACACAGAAGGTCACTGGGCAGCAAAGATTCATTTACACTTTTAACAATTTAAGTAAAAAATAAATAAATTTACTTCACAACCTCTAAAACAAATCATCCAAATAAATAATCCCACTGGGTGATCTTCCCACCCACAATGGCAAAATGCATTTGTTTATTAACATGACACATTGTTAATTGATTAAGCCGAGTTAATCAGTCCAATTGTGTTTTCCACGCGGAGAGATGCTTTAAGGTTCACACTTCAATAGGTACACGAAGAACTTCTACAGGACAGTCTATCAGGAAAAAAATCCTTCACACACAGTCCAGCTGAGGATCGGGAGATGGGAAAGATAATCAATGTAACTTTCTAATGTCTCCCTTGTCCAATCAGACCTTTTATTTAACAAATTGAGAATAGAGATGGCCGAAACTACATAGTTTTGTTCCGTTTTCAGATTCCCAGATGTACGGAGCTTTTTTTGATAATTTTCGAAAATATTTAGAACGTTCGAAAATCCTCAAAAATACGATCAGGGAGAAATTTTGAGTTTTCCGAATTTTCGAACGTCCGAGGTTTATTTTTGAAAATGATCGAAAATACCTTCGGAACTCGAAAGTGGTTTCCAATCGTATTTTCGAGGATTTTCAACATTTGAAGATATTTACGTAATTATCAAAAAAGCTCCGTACATTCGAAAATCTTTGAAAATTGTGTTCTGAAGTCCCAGACGGATCATTTAGATTCGGAACCGAGGGGTTCCATGTCACGAACCCGGATCCCATCTCTAACTGAGAAACAGTACAGAGGTGTTACCACCAGGGGAGCAGCTTTTCACTACTTTTCCTGCCACAGAAAATGTTGTAGATGACGTAGAGAGTTAATAGTTTGATTTCTGGTGACGCCAATATTACATACCATATTCTAGGGCTTTGTATGTTCTCCATGTGTTTGGGTTGGTTTCCCCCAATTATAAAGACATACAGATAGGTGTGTATAACAGGATATCTTAGAATGTAAGCTCCTGGGTGCTACACAGTATATTCCCCGTTATAAGAAAATACAATACAGCGCATGTTGTAAACAATATAACGAAGAGCCCCCATGTGTAGAAATCCTGTTGCTTGTCCATAGAGAGGAAAGGATAAAAGAGTTATCAGCCCTACTGATTTATTTTGACACAAGGATATCCCAGGAAAATAATCATTAATGACAATATCTTCTCATTGACCGGTGTTGTTTCTCTTACTGCTATTGGCAGAGCGTGACACATTCTTATCCGCAGCCCTTTTATAGGTTTCGCTAGTAAACATGTCATCTGCCCCATCGATCAGCGATAACCAAGTCTTCGCAACTAAATGGTCGGTTTAATTTTTCACATTTAATTGTCAATTAAATTCCCACTGCTTTCAATGAGAAAAGTCCATCTGTGTTGAACAGCACCGACACAGTTCAAAGGGAATATTTCACAGACTCCAATGAACTGCTAGAGATAAACACGGCTTCTTATTTTTTTCTTCAAGTCCTGTGGCTTAAAAAAATATCCCATTACAACTAAATTACACCAAACATCAAAACTGTCCAGAAACAGCCGCCTGAATGCGATAAAATGAGTGGATCTTGTTTCACATTTAATTTACTGCCCGTGTAATCACAGAAGGCTAACTACAGATGTTACACTACAACTCTATAGAACATGCAGGGACATTCAATAAAGTTCTTATTGTTTAAAATGGTGAAATTTTACCAACTATCAGATTATTAACATTTGAAAGCTAACATCTGATTGGTTGGGGCACCATTTTATAAGAACTTTTATTGAATCTCTGATAGTGTTGGGGTTAAATAAAGAGTCACGTCCATCTGTTAAGGGGTGCCAAACCCAGCTGATACTGGGGGCCGCACTAGCGGGATTGAGCGCGGTGAGCGTCGTAGCTCCAGCCACACCACCCGGTTACGCCGGAATGCCCCATCATTCCCCTTTCCCGCCCACTCGTGGCTACATCTGGGTCACAAAAAAATGCGGCTGAGGCTTGTGGGCGTGGGGTGGGCATCACTGATCTAGTTTTAGCCTTCTCTTGAGCCCTCCAAACATTTGATCCACAGGAAGGAAAAAACAGCTGAAAAGGGGGAAGTATTTCTTCCATCTCCAAATCTGAAAGATCCCTGTATTAACCAGAACTATATATGTATAATGCCTGTAATTCTTAATATTATATAGTATCCCTGTATCAACCAGAACTACAGTATATGTATTAATTCCAATAATTCTCAAAATTATATAATATCCCTGTACCAACCAGAAACTACAGTATATGTATTAATACCAGTAATTCTCAATATTATATGTATCCCCATACCAACCAGAACTACAGTATATGTATTAATACCAGTAATTCTCAATTTATATAGTATCCTGTACCAACCAGAACTACAGTATATGTTATTAATACCAGTAATTCTCAATATTATATAGTATCCCTGTATCAACCAGAACTACAGTATATGTATTAATTCCAGTAATTCTCAAAATTAATTAGTATCCCGTACCAACCAGAACTACAGTATATGAGTTCAATACCAGTAATTCTCAATATTATATAGTATCCCTGTGCCAACCAGACTACAGTATATGTATTAATACCAGTAATTCTCAATATTATATAGTATCCCTTACCAACCAGAACACAGATAGTATTAATACACGTAATTCTCAATATTAATAGTACCCTGATCAACCAGAACTACATTATATGTATTAATTCCAGTATATCTGTTGTATTCAATTAGATCAACTGGACTTGAAGTTTAGTTCTTGAAGATGTTTCGCTAGTCATCCGACGGCTTTCTCAATTCAGAATGACTTGTTCAAGAATCTGTGGCAATTATGTACCCTGGAAAATCCCAATTAGCATATCACAGCCAAGTGTTAAGGGCGTGATTAGATAGTGGCTAAGAGGTGTTATAGGAACGCCTATAACAGAATCTACAGGGCAGACAGATGGTGTCGAACCCCCCCCACCTCTATTTAGGTTTGGTTTCTTTATTTTCACATAAATGGCCTCCTAACACCTCTCTTGAACCAGTCACGTTCCTTTGCCAATATGTTAACATTACATCTTCAAAGGTATGTCCTTTACTCTTCTTAGTCTCAGAGACCCCTGCTAGTATGGGATGACCATGTTCTTCTCCTGTCTTGCTTTTCACCTTCAATGTTGGTATTCGTGTTCTTTTCTTTCCTTCTGCTTCTTTTGACAAAGGCCCAGTCTGGATATCCACAAGTTTTAAGGGCTCCTCTGAGATGTTTCATTTCTTTAGCCTTCACCTCTGTGCTAGTGGGGATGTTCTCAGCTCTGTGTTGGGGGTCTCTGAGAAACTAAGAAGAGTTTTCAAAAAACACAGTATCCCTGTCTGCTTTAAACGAGCAACACGTTGAGGCAGCAATTGGAACATCCGAAAAGCCCAATACCGAAAACAAGAAAAGCGACATCATATACGCAGTGCAGTGCAGTGAAGAATGCTCTGATTTGTATGTGGGGGAGACCAAACAGCAACTGCATCAACGTATGGCCCAGCACAGAGAAGACCAATTCCTCGGGTCAGGACTCAGCCGTGTACCTGCATCTTAAGGATAAAGGACATACTTTGAAGATTGTAATGTTAACATATTGGTAAAGGAATGTGACTGATTCAAGAGAGGTGTTAAGGAGGCCATTTATGTGAAAATAAAGAAACCAAGCCTAAATGAGGTGGGGGGGTTCGACACCATCTGTCTGCCATGTACAATGCTGTTTTGACACCTTACTCGGCGTTCCTATAACACCTCTTAGCCACTATTTAATCACCCCTAACACTTGGCTGTGATATGCTAATTGGGATTTTCCAGGGTACATAATTGCCACAGATTCTTGAACAAGTCATTCTGAATTGAGAAAGCCAGTCGGATGACTAGCGAAACGTCTTCAAGAACAAACTTCAAGTCGATCTAATTGAATACAACAGATATACCATGGCCTGGATGAATGAGAACCTACAAAGCTTAATTCCAGTAATTCTAAATATTATATGTATCCTGTATCAACCAGAACTACAGTATATGTATTAATTCCAGTAATTCTCAAAATATAGATATCCCTGTACCAACAGAACTGCAGTATTGTATTAATACCAGTATTCCAATATTATATAGTATCCCTCTACCAACCAGAAACTACAGTAATGTATTAATACCAGTAATTCTCAATATTAATGTATCCCTGTACCAACCAGAACTACAGTATATGTATTAAACAGTAATTCTAATATTATATAGTATCCCTGTACCAACCAGACAAGTAAGTTATTAATACCAGTAACTCAATATTAATAGTATCCCCGAACCAATCAGAATACAGTATATGTATTAATACCAGTAATTCTCAATATTATACAGTATCCTGTACCAACCAGAACTACAGTATATGTATTAATACCAGTAATTCAATATATAGTATCCCTTACCAACCAGAACTACAGTATATGTATAATACCAGTAATTCTCAATATTTATACAGTATCCCTGTACCACCAGAACTACAGTATATGTATTAATACCATTAATTCTAAATATTATATAGTATCCCTGTATCAACCAGAACTACAGTATTGTATTAAATCCAGTAATTCTCAAAATTATAGTATCCCTGTACCAACCAGAACTGCAGTATTGTATTAATACCAGTAATTCTCAATATTATATAGTATCCCTCTACCAACAGAACTACAGTATAGTATTAATACCATTAATTCTAAATATATATAGTATCCGTACCATCAGAACTAAAATATATTATTAATACCAGTATATCTTAATATTTTTAAGTTAAGAAACGTACCAGCCCACTTTCAAAGCGATTCAATGTACTTGCCATTACCACATCTGCTGGAAGACAGTTCCCTTTTCTCACTGGAAAGAAACATTTCTTAACCTGAAGATGAAACTTCTTTCTTCTTAATTTAAGGATGTCATGAGTCTTAAAATCACTTATTATCCCACATAGCCTGCTTTTCCAGTGGAAACACCCCTAACTTGTCTAATCTGTCTGCATAGTCAAGCCTTCCATTTCCTTTATTAATTTACTTGCCCTCTCTGAACTGTTTCCATTTCCAAAATGTCCCTCAGATCCTTAACAGATGCTATTCATAGTATCTTGCACTGATAGATTAACGTCTATACGTAAAGCTGCAAATATAATGCGTTTTTACCTCCAAAGTTCCAGAACAGCCCAACCCAATTATTTTTGCATCAGGATTATGGCCGTAATGTAGAGCGTAAGCCATTCTCTGGCTGGGAAATGACATGGAAGCATTGGCAGAACATTTAAAGCGCACCCACGGTACCATAATGTTCGTGTCTGGTCAGCCAAAATACAACTGAATTGTCACCTTGATTAGATTGTAAGCTCTTTGGGCAGAATCTCTCTTCATAATATTTACACTAAGAATGTATTACAGAATTGGATTCAGTAATTTAAACATTTCCCATTTGTATTTTTTGGTTATATATATATAAAAATTGTTGACTAATTTATACGGATACACAATTATTTTTTCCTGAGGCTGGAGGTTAGATACAACTTGTAATTGCCCAATAGATATTTATCTTTTTACCCATGTAATCTCTATATAGCTTACTATCTAATCTCTCTCATCTGTCTATCTATTTATTATCTAATTCAATTATCTATATATGATCTATATCTGTATAATCTATATACAAATTAGAAATATCCAATTACAGGCCCTACCATTCTTATCTAATCTCTGGCGGGTGTCTATGTTTTGTTTCCGTCTGGCACGGTGGTGGTTTAATTAAACTAGCAATATATAAGCAGAAGTGAGCAGAGTTTAGCGGGGTCAGATCTGAATAGGAAATATCCAACATTTTAACAGAAGGAAAGTAAATGCCAGATTTTGCATTTGTTGTAAGGGTATTACAAGGGCTTACCTTAATGCCAGATAACGCCAAGTACTGAAATAAAAACCTGCCATTTCATCAAAGTATAAACATAAGGTTATTGTCACCTTCATAAGTCAAAAAAAAATATCTGCAGGTTTTAATATGTCATCTAGCACAGACATAGAATTTGTCTAATATACCTCCCCTGGGTTCTACTCGGATGTAATGCCAACAGCACCGAGCATTTGTCTGAATCTTTTACATCAGATGAATTATGGTGCATTACCTGGCAGATATAGTGAGCTTAATAGGCGTTATTAAAATAATTTAAGAGAAAGTTTAAAAAATAACAAATCTGTCTTGTGATTGTACTGATAACTGAGCATTACCGTAGAAAGCAGTAAAGGCTTTTTTACTAGGCGAATTTCTATTTATTCCAAAGAATGTTTAGATCTAGAGAAAAAAATAGAACTTAAAGGAAAACTTTTTTAAATGTTCAAATAAGCTTATAAGTTGGAACTCCTCAACCTCTACCTGTCTATTTGTGACTGTTCCAAAATATTTATAAGGAGGGGTGGCAGCCAACTGTCATGCTTCAACACTGGAAAAGAAAATGTTGGTAAGTATAAATTAATTTCCTTTACCTGTGCTGTGACTTTACCCGGCAATGGGCAACCATGGGATATACCTGAGCAGTATATTAAAGGAGGGGTGGGAGGACAGTTTTCTTGCAAATAAAATGTTATTCCTTAAATACAGTTAGCTCCTCTCTGGATTCAGCTCTGTAGCCTGACCGGATGCCTTCTGTAAACCACTTTGCTATTGTGGTCTTGGATGCTCTGTATCCTTTTTTGGTTCCTTTATGCAGAACAAATACGAAATCTTATTTCCTAAACATGGACCTTTTTTTAGGTAGAATTTAACAGCCCCAACTTCTCTAGATAGATCCCCTTATTGCCAGATTCTTTCAGATAAGGTCATCAGTCCTGCCTTGGGATCTGTCTATAGTATTGGATGCTTTAATATCAACACCCCCTGAAACTTTGGAATCTAAGAATTCAGAATTAGAATCGCCCTGACACCTTCCCTGAAGATCTTCTGTAATATGCGCCGTATCAGAGGCAGTGGTGGAAAATATATAACATCCTGAAATCCCGGGAATAGATAGGGTATCTATGCCAGTCCCTGTCTCATCTGGAATCTCGAGCAGAATAGACTGAGTTCGTGGTATTTGATGTTGCATGGATCCACTGGTTCCATAGGCCTGGTTCCCCAATAAGTGCAGATCTTCAGGAAGATGATGAATTCAGTTCCCATTCTGCTGGTAGAATTTTCTTTTTCTGCTCAAGAAGTCTTTGATTCTGAATCCCAGGTAAATATATCGCTGACAGATCCTGAAGACTGGTTTCTGCCTAGTTCAATATCTTTTGAGATAATGGAGCAAGGCTGTGATTCCGTGTACCTCCTTTCTTGTTATGTAGTCACAGTCGTGGTGTTGTCTGAATAGATCCTTATAGCCTTCCCCAGAATAGATTCCTTGAATCTCTGTATTGCTTGCCACACTGCCATCATCTCTCTGAAATTGGATGATTTGGTTGATACCTCTTTGGCCCATGAACCCTGTGCAAACTTCTGTGCTGTATGTTGCCACACTCTGGCAACATGCATCTGTAGTTATGATCTACCAGGTGGATGTAGAGAGTTAAATGGGTTCAGGTTGTTGGAGAGATCCACCACCTGAGCTGTGTTTTGTTTGTTGACAATGGATAGATTAGTTATCTTGGGTCCTGACTTGGCTCTGTCGGGAAGAAAGCTCCAACTGGAGTGGTCTTATAGCCAACTGAACTGATCTATGGTGGATACCAGTTTCCCCAGAACTGAACAAAAGAGCTTGCGCTGCTGGATTTATGATGAAGTTGGAATCATCACAGAAATTCTAACATTTTGTTCTAAGGAAGGGCTACCTGAAAATCGATTGTGTCTAGATTGACTCCCAGATCTTCCAGCTTTTGAGAGGGAATTAGCTGCGTCTTTTGCCATTTTATTAGCCATCCATGATCTAAAGGAGTTTTAGGGCTATTTGGACATGTTTTTCGAGTAGGTGTCTGTTGTTTGCTACCAATAGTCTCCAGTCTAGGCAAAACAGCGGATCCCCATTAATCTCAGTTTTTCTATAAGGGTTACAAACGCTTTGGAGAAACTCTGGGTGCTGTGATAGTTCCGAACAGCATCACTCTGTACTGGTAGTGCTGATTTAAGATGGAAAACCTAAGGTACTTCCGTGAGACTGAAGTATTGGTAGATGGAGCTATGCCTTCTAAATCTATTTTGCAAAGCCAGTCATGTTGGTTAAGACACAATTCAAACTCTTTAACTTGGCTTGTCTGGGGTTTTTAAAATGAAAGGAGTTGTTATCTCTCATTTCTGCACCTGAAAAGGTTTTCAGGTCTGTAGGATCTTGCCTCTGGTTGGTATGGGAGTTGTGGTTTTAGGTTTCTCCACTAAGGGAAGATGATCTTTTTATTATCCACATTCTCAGCAAAATATATCTTGAGTCTGGATCCAAACAGTAACTTGTCCTCAAAAGGTAAGTTAGCTATGTTTGGAGGATGTATTCTAGTGGCAATAGAAAATACGGGTGCCTGGCTAGTAACCTAGCCAAGGATGCTTCCCTTATAAAGGTTTTGTAGTCCATGACATCTTGGAGCATCTCTCTGATTTTCACTCTGTGGACTTCCTTAATAGCCTGATTGATATCCTCCAACAGAATCTGGGCTGCTCTGAAAAGGGCTGTGCTGGATATAACTGGTCATAACCTGAAACATTTTCATCCTTGGTCCTGTCTTTGGTAGTTGAATCAATAAGAAATGTCTTCCTCATAAGATTGCTTAAATTTTCCAGACATCTGGATCCATGGTAGGGACTAAGGCAATGGGTTTCTACCTCACCTTCTGAGAGATTCTGATAAGATGTTCCAGGTTGATTCATCTGTGTCTGTTTCTCCTTGGATAGTAAAGGCATCACCTGTTTAATTACATTCTGTGTTAAGTTTCCATCATGGAAGACTGATCTGATTGGGAATAGGAAAATATAAATCAAGGCATGATTCACAGAATTTTTTATCCAGTAAGGCTGTATTGTCACACAACTGAGCATTTCTCCTGTTTTTATAATGGATGTTCATTCTTTATGTCTGTGGTGATGATCTCTGAAATTGAGATTATGTATATAATCTGCATAGAAAGGATAATCAATGCACTTCTAGGCCCATACAATATCATATTATTGCACACTGGCATAATTTAGAAACAAAGGGGTTTTAGTATACATTACTGTGATCACATGAAAGAAAAGCCTTCCAACCAAGTCAAGGTAACCCCAGTCTGGAAGGTCCTAACTTCTAACCTTTTTAAATTTTCTATTCAATTATCAGGTTAATAGGCTCTTTCACTTCCCCCCAGCCCTTTGGCTTTTTAAAATGAGGGAAGAGGCCATCCAGTGCTTTATATTAAAGGCATAGGACCTCCCATAAAAGGGGGTGTTGGGGGTGCCATAACCACATGGGAGGTATGGTATGGGACTAGAATGTGCATTGGTTATCTTTTCTATGTTGTATAAATGTTTGACCAGATCAGTGGCACTTCCGCTAAATGTAGTTGTAAATTAGCCTAATTGGAGTTCTTCACAAAACCTTGTATTGTATGTATATATATCTGTATATAACTATACATTTTCCCAACCAAGCGGGTAGGATAATACCCCAGACACCTCACCCCCTGGAAATGGATCACACAAAAGAGGCACACAAGCAAGCCTAAGGAGTAGACCTATGTACCCCCCTTTTTTTCGACATTTTTTAAGTTAATTAACCTGGGTGCTGCCATCTGGTGGTGAATCGAGTGAATCAAGTAATTGCACCACCTTTAATATCACAGATTGTTCAGGGTAGTACAATGCTTTACCATAGTACCAACATTCGAAAAAAAATTCTGGGGACACCTTTTCAAAGTCACACACAAATAAAATGCATTTCGCCACTCGCACAACAAACCACTCCTCTTAAGCCACACCCATTTAAACAATGCTGATGATTTATCTTGATGCAAACGTTATCACACAGTGAGATTAGTAAACAGGTACAGGTTTTTATAGATAAAATAGAACATACAGTAAAGGTCACAGTGAGTACAGACAGTAAAGGTCCCATACAGTGAGAACAGAGTAAAGGTCTCATACAGTGAGAACAGACAGTAAAGGTCCCATACAAGTGAAAACAGACGGTAAAGGTCCCATACCGTGAGAACAAAGACAGTAAAGGTCCCAATACAGTGAGAAAGACAGGAAAGGTCCCAATACAGTGAGAACAGACAGTAAAGGTCCCATACACTGAGAACAGACAGTAAATGTCCCATACAGTGAGAACCGACAGTAAAGGTCCCATACAGTGAGAAAAGCAGTAAAGGTCCCATACGTGAGAACAGACAGTAAAGGTCCCTACAGTGAGAACAGACAGTAAATGTCTCATACAGTGAGAACAGACAGTAAAGATCCATACACTGAGAACAGACAGTAAGGGTCCCATACATGAGAACAGACAGTAAAGGTCACATACAGTGAAAACAGACAGTAAAGGGCCCATACAGTGAGTATGATATAGTACAAGTAATCAAGGCAATAAATTACAGCTTTGTAAACACACATTTGTGTAGCTACAGTATGCACACACACAGAGAGAACATGTTCCATTAGCTGTTTGTGGTAAAACTGAAAAGCATTTGTACAGTACAGATGATTAGGATTGCGTTTAATATATCAGTCTGCAATTCCTCTTTGTTTAATATGGAAAACCAGCAGATAATTCAAGAATGTATATATATGTGTGTGTGTGTGTGTGTGTGTGCCTGTTTTCATGTGTGCATGATTGTATGTGTTTTTATATGTCTGTGTATGTTATCTATGTGTGTGTGAGTATTTGTGTCTGTGTATGCTGTATGTGTGTATGTATGTGTGTGTATTTCTTATCAAAGTTGTGTATTTGTGTGTATGTATTTTTATCCATGTGTGTGTGCTTGGGTGTATGTATTTGTATCTGTGTGTTGTGTCTGTGTATGTACAGCTGGTGCTGTGTGTCTGTCCCTGCCCAGCCGTCGTCTGTCACACGATTGGCTATCTAGCACCACACTATGGCAATGTTAGTGCAATCACATGGCCTGATATTCCCCGTCCATACAGCATCTACCCACTGCACATAGAGGACAGCTGAATTACACAAAGAGCACAGTAGTGGATATAAATGGGCACACCACCTAAGTATATAGTAAAATAAAACTCCTTTATTATCATACACATATGGGAGCAACTTTAGTACATAAGAGACATACAATTTAAAAACATATCCAGCATGCACAGAGTAAGTAATGCATCAATATTAGCAAAATAAGTTGATATACCGGTATATCAGAAAATACAAAGTATAATTGGTTAAGTCACACACATAGTCATAGTAGTAAAATACATACATATCCCTATGGATCATAAATATCCCATAAATATGGGGAAACAGAGGACAGCTGAGCAGGAAGACAATAAGTGCCGACACTGTCTCACGCAACTTTCCACTTCCGGACAAGTTAGTAGGATCATTTCAGACTCAGGCAGTGTTTGCCCAGATCTCAGGACTTTTCCCGGGACTTTGGGATAGCGGGACTGCTGCCTAAAATCCTGGACTATCCCAGAAAATCTATTGGCAACTATGCTTTACTTCAATTAGTTGTTGTGATAGCAGTATAGAGCCGTTACCAATGGAGATCACAGTCATCTAAGGAAATGTGTAGTTTCACATTGCTGGTTGCTGATAGCCATGAAATATGTTTGTAAAGCACAAGGTAAAAAAAATCCCATTTTACTTAATGAAAGACAATGACAGCTGTGAATGGGATGGAGCTGCCACACTGCAATACAACTGCACTGTAAGGGGTTAATTTCACATCACACCTTGTGTCTCTTTTGCACAAACTATTGAAACCCCAGTATTAAAGGCCAAGTACACACTCTTATCACTCACCTTTCTTTTCCAGTGTCATTTTTGCGAGAAAATTGTGTTTTCTGGGGGACATTTTGTGTCAGTAATGAAAGTTGATGCAATACGTGCTACAGGGGAAGTTGATGCGATACGCGCTAAAGGGGAAGTTGATGCGATACTCGCTAAAGGGGGAGTTGATGCGATACGTGCTTAAGGGGAAGTTGATGCAATATGTGCTAAAGGGAGTTGATGCGATACATGCAAAAGGGTAAGTTGATGCGATATGTGCTAAAGGGGAAGTTGGTGCAATATTCCTTAAAGGGTAAGTTGTTGTGATACTTGTTAAAAGGAAAGTTGGTGTGATACATTTTAAAGGGGTAGTTGATGCAATATGTGTTAAAGGGAAAGTTGGTTTGATACACATTAAAGGGGAAGGTGGTGTAATACGCCTTAAAGTGGTAGTTGATGGGATACGCCTTAAAGGGAAAGTTGGTTTGATACACATTAAAGGGGAAGGTGGTGTGATACGCCTTAAAGAGGAAGTTAGTGTGATACACGTTAAAGGGAAAGTTGGTGTGATACGTGTTATTGGAATAGTTGATGTGATATGCATTATAGGGAAAACTTTATGTGATACGCCTTAAAGGGAAAATTTATGTGATACGCCTTAAAGGGGAAGTTGGTGTGATAAGCATTAAAAGGGTAGTTGGTGTGAAAGGCGTTAAATTATTGTTGTGCAATAATGCAATATTTCAGGGCAAATTTGAGGGCAAATAATGTTGGTACTTACCCTAAAAAATAAATTAATGTGAATTGTTGTACCCCGATGCTAAAGGGGAAGTTGATATGATATGCTTTAAAGTACCAACATTATTTGCCCTCAAATTTGCCCTGAAATATCCCATTATTGCACAACAATAGCCCCCCAAATGTCGTGAGGTATGTTAATTGGGGATAAGATCTGCCCTGGAATCCTGCCTTGTGTCGGGCACCCCAAAGTTAACCAGCTTTGTGGGTCAGGTTAGAAAGCTGTGGATGTTGAATTTTGGATGCAGGTTCGGGCTGGATCTTAAAACCGGGCAACGGCGAGTACTCTGCCAATAAAAGAAATAAATGCCTCCCTCTCCACCCTAATGAGAAACGTGTGGATATCACTGGGGAACAGAGCACACAAACCCTATCGATCCCCATTCACTTTAAGACTGTGGCTCTTTTCCCTCTAGTGCCATCTCATGGAGTCTCTTGAATTTTCCAGAATTTTATTTACAAAATATCCCCAGCCCAATTTCATACAAGGATGAAAAGAGAAAAATAGCCCCCCAATAAAAGTTAAACATACATACAGAAGCTAAAATTATTTATTAACCATGGAAAAGAGATTCACCTTGTGCAACAAGCCCACCCAAACAGAGCCCCACACTTTCCGCCAGTAATATCTAGTATTCCCCAGGAGCAGACCCTTTAAAACCAAGTTCCTTTGATAATTCTCTGCTCTTTTATTTTTCTTTCACTATTTTAATTGCTTAATTTGCTCAGATCCAGTGTCATACTTCAGTGCCTTTTAACTGCATGGGGAGATGAGCAGTTTTTCATGTTTAAGAGGAGCTGGATTATATAATTAAAGCTCTAAAGGAATAAATCAATAAGGCAGAAACACAGATGCCTAGTAACCCCTGCAAAACCAAAGGAATGAATGGAGTACAGGGGGAAAACCTGGGAATAATTATGGTTTGGAGAAACTCAACAGTTAAATCTCCAGCATGTGGAACAAATTGAAGATCATGTATCAAGCTTGATTTTGCAGTAATGCTGATAATAAAGGGCATACGGAAAGAGCGCAGAAGCAATTTTGTATTAAGCCATCTCTTATGTATTATAGGGGTAATATTAGCAGAGCAAGAGTGTGTGAGGACTACAAAGTAATTATGCACATAAAGGAAGGAAGGGTTAAAGTAAGACATTATGGTTTGTTTTTAAAGGAGAAGAGCAGGAAATACATTCTTCCTGACTGATTAACTGCTGATGTGTAAAAAAATTGAATAGCTTCCCTGTGCTCCCTTGTGTGAAGAACACTGAGCATACTTGAGCCAGTGGCTTGGGAAAGAGGATTGTTCAAAGGTCATGGTCTAAATAAAAAATGATATATAGGTAAAACACCCCATAAAACTGCAATAGTTAGAAAGCTGACAGATGTAGGGCTAATGTGTTATGCAGCAAAAGTTTGCTCTCCCCCTTTCCTCTACCTCCTTATCAAGCACTCTAAGCTTCTTTACAAACTTGTACATGCTCAGAGCATCCAGTCATTGGCTGTGATGTCATCTGATACATTCATGACTGTCCGCTGCTAACCGGAAAACCAGGAAGCAGAAAGAGAGGTTACAGAATATCAGGCAGCATTTCAGGTTAGTCTTACATGTCTCAGATTTATAAATATTGCAGTTTTGAGGTTTGAAAGGTGTTTACCTACTGTATGTACAATTCACTTCATTTGAGAGGTGAGCTTGCCCTTTAATGTTAGGGTTTGAGTTGATATAGGTTTATTTCTTTTTTTGAAACTTCATTAGGAGATGTACCCAGAGCCCTTGTGGCTCCCTGTGTATACTGTAGGCCGCTGTCCATAGTGCTAACGAACTTTTACCTACTGATGCTTCTACTTTAAAAACATTTAAAGGAATAGTTCACTCTCAAAGTGAACTATTCCTTTAATGTATTGATTGAAGCCCAGAAGGAGCTATGCCTTACCTCCCGTTCTTCAATCAATAGTGCAGGGTCCGGGAATGAAGGTAAGAAGAAACTTACCTTCTGCACAATCCATCTTGGCCATGCTGAAATCTCTCACTGCTTCCCTGTTCTGTACAGCTATAGCGCATATTATCGCGCATGCCTCCAACATTTCAAGCCAAAAATATGAAAGTAGCCATAGTGGATCCTCATATATCTTTACATATCAAAAGACATAACAGATCCTATTCCTACTATTGCCAGGTGTTTATATATATATATATAATATGGCAGAACAAAAACATCATGATGATCACATCATATTTTCCTTTTTAACTTTCACAGGAAGTGACTTCACAGATTGAATATTTGCATATAAACATTTTAACCCCCTCCAATCCAGTAACTTACAAAATCTGACTTCATGAATACAGACATTGTGCTAGACATTGTGCACTCATTCCTCATATAAACAAATGGAGATTATAATCCCTATTTGTCATTTTTGTTCTGCCTGAAGAAGGGGAAATTGTTCATCCCCAAAACTTTGCATTGTAAATGTAGACATAATAAATGTAAGCATACTTAAAAAGAAATACTGTGTGCGGTACTAAATTCTATTATAGATATTTTGGTGTAAAGAGCAATTCCCCGTTTGTACTAGCACCAGGAACAAGACATGTGTGAATGGTGTGCTGTATACTTTGGAGAAGAAAAATAAATATATATATATATTTATCCAAATGTCACCGATGATAAAGAATGCACAGACTACTCAAGAAGTACTCACAGGATTTTTCTGATATCGCACAGGCTCATTTTATTGGTACATTTGGTGCATTTCACCCCTTTGTTGCCATTGTCAGGAATGATGACAGCTGTGCTGGAGCGAAATGTCTCGAACACAATCAAATAATCCTTTGTGACATCTGAATAATCCCGTCTATGCATTGACTCTGCTTACCCTCCATCTCTGCTCATTTCTAAAATGGTTTGTCAGTTCTGTTGCAAACTGATGTACAGCCACTCTGTGCTGAGCCGTCCGGGGCATGAGAAGGAAGTTAATCACGTACAGGACTAGGGTAAAAATTAAATCCAGCAAATTAAATTCCCATTTTAGAAATGATGATTTATTTCCACTAGAATCCTCTATGCTGATTCCTTGCTATTGCTCTTTGTAATGGGAATAGAAGTTTGGTTCATATTTACAACTTGGAAAATAATAAAATAATCAGAATACCTGTTCTGGATGATATTATAAGAAAATAATCATTTTATTAGTGTTATATTTTTGGATACTAAAAAAAAGTGTACCGCTATAATTAACTTCCTAAAGTTTGTTATCCACCAAAACTTCAAGACTCCTTTTCCAACAGATTCACTTAACACAGAGCCATTTGATCTTTAAGCCCAGAATGCATCACCTTACATTTATCAACATTAAATCTCATCTGCTACTTAGCAGTCCAATGTGACAATCTATCCAGATCCACCTGCAATGATTGCGCATCCTCTGTAGATTTTAATGGGCAACAAAGTTAAAGGAACACTAAACCCAACAAAATAAGTATTTGCTATTCGTTTGTATTATTCACAGGGAGGTGAAAACGCTTATTCTCACCTCCCTATGAATAATATTAAGCTCGGGGGACCTGGAACTTACCTTACCGCGATCCACTCGCAGACGTTTCTTCACTGACAGCCGCACTGTCTCGACCGCGCGCCCTATCTTAGGCGCATGCGCTCCAATACAAAGTACAATCCAGTGTCACCCCACACAGAACTTTAGTCCACATTGACAAAGCACCATTAACAACTACTCTCTTGATCCGATCCATCAACCAATTTTCTATCCATGTACAAATGTGCACAACAGACCTTACGGTAGTTTATACATGTAGCCTATGGGGGACTGTATAAAAAGCCTTAGTAAAATCTAAGTATACTACATCTACTGCTATGCCAGAGTCTAAAGTTTCTTTGACAAGATCTATTTCTCCTAAATCCATGCTGATTATTACTTATAATGTCAGTCCTTGAAACATAGTCTAGAACATGTTCTCAAATCAAACTTCACAGTATCTCCCCCAGCATTGAAGTTGAAATTACAGGCCTGTAATTACCTGGCTGTGAACGACTACCCATTTGGAATATTGGAATTTCATTAGCTTCTTACAATCCAAAGGCACATCAACGGGCATGAGGGAATCTGAGAAAATAAGAAACAATGGCCTGGACAAAACTGAACTTAGTTCCCTATGGACCCATGGATGTATTTTATCCAGTCCAGGTGCTTTATGGTTATTCACATTATTTAGTTGTTTCTGAACCATATCCTCAGTTAACCATAATGCAATTGAATCCATTATACCATTACTGCTACTGTACTCTATTCTATCTGTAATTGGATCTCCTATATTGTACACATAGGGGAGAAAAAAACTTGTTCAAGTCATTTGCTTCAGTGGCATCCTCTGTAACTATCTTGTCCCCATATATTTAGTTCTTAAAGTTCCGTATCCTCTGGCTAAAAGATTTTTAATGCCTTTTCCTTTCCATTTCTTTCCATTTCCCTATTTAAAGAATTAAGCCAAATGGGTGTAGACTTATTTTTTAATATTTGTTTAAATTTACCGTAGATGTGAAATAGTTTAAACTTCCTTTAAGAACAGTCAATCCCAGTTTATATGCTAAAGAGCAATAGGAAAATTTTCTTACCTGAATATAAAAGTCTTTGTTAACCCAGTGCACTTCTCCTTAATATAACCTATATTTAATGACAATATTTCATTGTCACTATTCCCTAAGCTTCCAGTTACCTTCATATCTATATTGTTAGATAATACCACAGGAATATCAACCCCCTGTGTAGCAAATGTATGTACCCATCGCCTATTACTGTGTTGGCAGTCCCACTACTTTAATGTCAGGTTAATTGAAGTCCCCCATAATCTTAACTTGCCCCAAACTTGCAGCCCTTGCCATCTGCATATGAAGCTGACTCCCTTTCTCCTTGCTAACATTTGGTGGCTTGTAGCAGCCACCAACAATAACTTTACCCAAATTAACCCAAATTCTTGTTGCTCAATTCTACACCGTCCGCCACATGTCAAGCCCTAGCACCAGGTAGGCAACACATTGTTAAGCATGTAGTGTCTTGGCGGCAGATAACCCGATCCACCTGTCCACTACCACCTGCCTAGCCTTCCTAGCATGTGGTTCTTCTCACCCACCCTACCCCCTGTATTAGAGATGCTAGGCCTCTTGGTGCTCGGACTGCTCTGTACATGCTACTTCTGAGCTGACCTCCTCCCCTTCATCACAAGATAGCAGAGGATAGCAAATCTGTTGGGATGGACAAGTTGAGAAGAAGTGACCCTACCATAGCCCCCACCCCACCTCCTTAAGCTGGGTACACACGATGAGATATTTCGGTCCGATTGACCGATAGTTCAGGGTCGATCGGACCAAAAGTGCCCATGTGCTGAATGTGCCCATGTCCGATCGACCGTTCGTCCAAATCGGACGAAAGGACGATCGGACAGGGTGGAAAACCTTGTCCATAGAGGACCGCACGATCGGTCGCGGTGACTATCGGACGCGGTTGCTTTTGCCGCGACCGACAGTCCTTCCTCCTGGCCGACCGTTCGCAAGTATCGAACGGTCGGTCAGGAGGAAAAATCGCTAGGTGTGTACCTAGCTTTACACTAGTTACCTTACAAAAATACCTCCCCTGCCCCATTTCTACCCCTTCTATATTGGCCCCAGCCAATGCCTGGTGTCCCCCCAGGTTTGCTAAGCCCTGCAATACTGCAGGTGCCCCTTTTAAAGTCTTCATCTCAAATTCCATACCGGAAACCTGATACAGACATAGGTCCCCTGGGAGGACTGCTCCAAGTTCCTATACTTGTGGCAGAATGCACATTGCATAGTACCAACAAAACTGTCCCTTTTAAATACACAACACCAACACACCAACCTTGTTTAACCATCTGTAGTGTAATAAAATCCGTACCTTACATCCCAGCTCCAAATGGCTGTCCTGCTTTACCCCTCCAAAGTCCAGAAAACTGGCCACCAAGAGCCTGTCTCTCCTCCGGGAGAATTTTGCCATGCGCACTGCAGCCCCCCCCCTCCCTTTTCCTCCCTCTACCACCCATTTTGCTCTCCCTGCCCCTAGTGTGTAACCCTTTTGGGGTATAGTAGGGCTCCCTCCCCAGTCCCAACCGCTATAATAGTTTTTACAGAAACTCCCCCGATCATTACTTACCTTCCCTCTCTCCCCCGGCGTTCTCCACTGCCAGCAGCCGCGTCTGTGATTGGCTGCCTCTCAGCCAATCACAGACACGGCTGCTGGTCCGGCCCCCTGCTTGCATACAATACAAACCTACCTGACATATTAACAACACTTAGAAAACCATCTGCCCTGATCTCTTTGCAAGCTATGAACCATGATTCACCCAGGAAACATTACAGGAACTTTAGAAGGTGTAAATCCGTACTACAATAAGGTTACGACCAATTGGTTGCTGTGAATGGCCCCCCTAAACTCTGTGTAATCTTTACTTGTGCTTATGGAAATATTGTAAAGTTGTATTTTAACATGTTTCACTAGACAGCGATTTTTGATACAGCAAAACATTTGTATGGATGTACTGTACTAATTCTTTATCCAACATCAATAAGAATTAGATTATTCCCTAGAGGCAACTTATTACAACCTCTATGTGTAGATACCGTTATCTATTATTTCCAACTGATGACACACTGTTACAACCAACAATGACAAGTGACATTACAATATACAAGGAACAATATGGGAATAGTCTCACCAGCAGTGACGTTGGTCCTCTGGAATACACAAATTGCTGCAAAGATTGTAATAGAATAAGATATTCATAGTCCTAGCGGAGGGGGAATAGATACACAAATTAGATTAAAACTAATGTTTGCCTAAAACCTGTGACGCTGTTTTCTAATAAAAAGAAAACAAACATTTGCCTGTATACTACAAAAAGAGCTGCTGAAAAAAAGGTTTTAATTGGTGAGTTCCTTTAAAGGAGAACTAAAGCGTTATTTTTTTGGAAGAAGCATAAGAAAGTGCTTACCTTCCTGATGTCTCTTACTGATTTGCACCTTTCACCACAGATTCTGTCTTCTTGAATCCTTCTGCAAATCTCCCAATTGTGTTGGCTTTGCTGGTAAGCCTGTCACGTGACCATGACAATAATTATCGGCATGTCATTGTTTAATGATGCTACATCCTAAAATTTACACTTTAGTTATTCTTTAAAGGAAATAAATGAAAAATGTGTGTTTCTTCTCCCAACAATTCACCAAGGATGATATTAAAGTGCAACTGTGGTCTCAAAACAAGCAAGGGGTTAAATGAAAGCCTGCAGTATTTCCTTTAAAATGAGCTGACAATCACATCTCTGGCTGGAGCCCATGAGACATTACATTGGGGTGAATGTTCAAACTTCCTGCTTCCAGTAGGTTGAGTGAGATCACCTGACCTCTGCCCCACCCATCTGCCCTGGGGGAGAAGCATGCTCAGTTAAGACTTAATGCTGGGGAAATCAAGAAGTACCTGGGGGAAAAATGACAGTTGAGAAGGGGAGCCTATTAATGCAGGCAGAGGATGGTCACATGACTACAAGCTGGTCACATGGCTGAAAACAGGAAGTGTTCAAGCAGGAAGTAATATTGCTGAACCTTTCCAGCAATAACTTCTCACAAATCTCATCTAGAGATGTGATTTAGGTTTTATTCTGAAGGTACGATGGAAGGCTTTATATATAATCCTTACTAGTTTGGAAGAATTCAAGACCACAGTTACCCTTTAAGATCTTCTTACTTCTAGGGTTTTAGGAAAGGATCATAGGATCTTCTTGTCTTTACCACTGCAGCCTGGTACCCACAACTAAATTAATCCCCAATCCAATCATATCAGATTGGCCAGGAATCGAAAGAAAAATATAAAAAAGAATTGTCAGTCAACCAAAATAATGTCTGTTTCCTTTTCACGAACAAATTACAGATTCTTATATGGATCAGTAAATCGGTTAGAATGATTATTGTAGAACTAAGCCTTACCAACCCAAACCATCCCAGTTAGCCCAATCTAATATTTTGTCTGGGGAGTACCTGGGATTATGGTTGGGCAGAGATGGTGATCCAGGAGCAGGGCTCTGGCTAGGGTGTGGGTGAGACCTATCAAAGTACATCCATTGGTTTTATAACATTTACAGCTTAACCATTTTCCAAATCAGCTGCCATTTCCTAGATTTGGGTTTGTAATTTGGACATTTGGTTGTCTCATATACAGTTAAATGTAGTAGAATTGTCTATTTTCTTTTTAATATGCTCATTGTTTTGTTATTTTATCCACCCACAGAGCCCTAAACGGTCATGTAAGTGTAGAGTCAGTGACTGCAAAGTGATGAACCAGTGTACAGAATCCATGTGCATTTTGCATTTAGACTAACAAGATCTGCAGGGGGCAATTACAGTAGAGGCAAGTGACAGCTGACCTTATGTAAGCTACATGCTGTGGGTCCTCTGACTCTCCTACATCAAGTCTACAGCATATCCACACACACACACATTCATGCTGGGTATTATGTCAGCCATAGCTGGTGCACAGATATACCCAATAATAACTAAGCTGTGTTCCTCCATAAGACACACACTTACGGAGATAATTACACTATGTTCAGTAACAAGACATTTAGAAACAGGAAGCCCCATTCTATGCATTACATTTCACTTGGGAGAGTATTGTAGCCATTAAGCCATGGAATGTTTATTGTGCAAATGGAGATAAATGTTTTATGACTGAACAGGCCCTTTCCCTGGTAAAAAATAATAAACCGTTGGGTGGAAACGATGGATAAATGAAAGGAAAGCTCCGTGTTGTCCCCAAAGAATAAGTAACCCAACGTAGCGATAGATAATGGGGACAGACCTTGGATTACAGACATGGATCTGGTCCTCTGCTCTCCCGACTAAGCCCTTCCAATGACTCCTGTCTCGTCAAGCATGTCTAGCAGATTAGGGATTTGCAGGAAAGCTATGGTTTATGAGGTCTGAAACAACATAATGAAAACTGCCTTAAAACATTAAAAACAGCCAATTTATTTTACTACGCTGTGATCAGTTGCACGGTACAAATAAAAAAAGAAAAACGACACGGATTCCAGTTCAGCTGAAAAATAGGCCGTGATGGATGTATTTTACGTTCCTTCCCCTGGGATCGTGCACATTTTACAGATTGCGTTGCAGCCAGAAACGATGAGGCTGAATACAAGTTTCTATCTAATTAATGTGCACGTGAAGCTTAAATCTGTCCAAAAATGTACATATAACACTTTTAATTCAGCCAGACAGGTATCCTATAAAGCTTCTCATTTAGCCGTTCTTGTTTCTTTTACACGTCATGCATTCCTACACAATCAGTCTTATTCAATAAGAGGAAATATAATTTACCTGAACAGTTCATTTACATCAACCAATAAGATGATACATTTTTACTACTGCAGTTAGAAAACATTTGATAACATCTGATTGGTTTCTGCAGATGTTTACCCTATAATATAACATAAGTTTACTGGCAAGACATGTAGGCAACAAACTGATTTCTTCCCTTGTAAGGCATGATGGGATATGTAATCCATCAACAGCTGCAGTGTACATTACATAGACATGTAGAGGAACAGGAGGCTCTGCTAGGTTAATTGGAATAGTTTTAGGTCGAGGCCACACAAGATCACAAAGTAGCGCACCAGAAACGTTAATGCCCGTGACTGCATGCGCGTTGTCATTCGCTGCAATTGCGTAATGTTGGGCAACACAGAGTGGTAGATTTTATATTTATTAACCAAAAACTGTATTCTGTATTATTGGTAAATATTGAAATACCATGTTCCGGGAGAGAGTTCAACTTCCAACACTGCTGGTTGACCTCACTTCTGTTGGAAACTTCTAAGGTAAGTAGTTCAACTTTTGTTTAGAAAGTTTAATATGAAAATTCAGGGTGCAGGGTGGGTTTCCTCAAAAGTTACGTTGTTCTCCATCATTCTCCTTCCAATTAATGAGATTAACCACCTCTAAATCCTTCTCCTCGTTATTTCAGTAAGTGATCTACTGTAGTACTAATATTATACACTTTAATCTTGGAAAACTGAATTTATTTACACCCCCAGACAATCTCATATCGCATTATTTGTGCCTTATGCAAATTGGCATACATTACCATGTACATTATCGGTAATGTCTCCAGCAAATAAATAAACGGCTAAGTGCAGGATTCTGTGGTATACTGAGCTGCTTAGAATTCAGTCGTAACCTTTGTAACTCAAACATTAATTCACTGCACAGAAAATCTAAATAAGCCATATCTATGGCTAGTCTACAATATAAGAAATATCCTTACAAATATATAAAAATAAAATATTGTATACATTATTTATTAATGGTGGCTTCATTTTGTTTGGCTTTAAATGCTATAATAAAGGTTTACTGAGTCAATGCTTGCACCCCCCTCGATTTTAATTTCTGTGTTCTAGGTATGGCGAGTTCTTGAATAAGAGTGGGACTGCAACGCTTGACCTGTCCTGCCAAGTTGATGTATTTCCCATGTGCCTCTATGTTTTCTTGACATTGTAGGAGAGTGCATGTGTACTAGACAGATCAGCTCATAAATTAGAAGGAAGTAGGTATGTAAATTCTTGCTCTATTGCATGATACCCATGGGTTAAGAAAAAGTCATTGGGTCTTGCATTGAGGGTGTGTAGTCAGTTTCTAAATCTTTAGGACAAGACTAGCATTAATATAGAACTGAATCACAACATTATTATGGGAACCATAGAAAAATCTAAAATGTAATTCCCATGACACAATATTTTTCTGTCCAGGTGTCTTCAAATATTTATTCTCAAAATGAGCAAAATAGACCTGTCTTGAGTATGTTAAAGGGGAATGCCACCCCTCAAATGAAAAATTATATATAGTTAAAAATGTAGGACTAATCTGTTTTGCAGCAAATTGTGCTACTCCCCCTTCCCTATTAAAAGGTTTCCACCTACACTTCGGTCTTTTTGAGCTCGCTATGAGCTTGCATGTGTTTAGAGGAGACAGCTGGGGAAATACCATTCAGTCATTGGCAGTGATGCCAACTGTCATATCCTTGACTGACGGTAGCTAACAGGGTGGTGCGCAGCATTTCAGATAAGTTTTTTAAGGGGCCCACACACAAACATATTCCTGTTCGTACCGTCGATCAATCGTATGATAAAATTTTCCCATTGGCCCAATAATTTTTAAAAAAATTGTACGATGATCGTACGATCCTCCATACACAAACCAGCGATCACACAATATTGGGATCTTACATCCGGATTTTGTGGAGTGATTTACCAAAATACAATTTCATGGGTGGATTTCCCTTTAAGGAGGCCATACAAATGCAACTCCTATGAAGATTTTGCAGCAGAATTTATTGGAATCTGATTGTGAATATTTGGTGTTTCTCAAAGATGTAAAAAGTACAGTTGACAAAATGGCAACTAAACTTCTGTTGCCCTGGGAACCTCGCTACAGTCACTAAATTCCTCATTTTAATTAGAGATGTCCCTTCATTGTTTTAAGGACATTTTTCTGTCAAAATGTTAATGCTACATGGACTGTCCTATGAAACATTCTCGTTGCTCGTGTGTTAGGATGTGGGTTTTCCAACTAAAAGAAATAACCTTAAACATGAACATTGACGTTTGGTGCAATGTGACTAGTGCTCAGCGTACACCAAATGGCAAATGTGTAAACTGATATAAAACCTTTGGTGTGGCAAAAGCAGTTTATGGCCTTGACTCTTCCTCCAGTATATATATAGATAGATATACTGAGCTTCTCCCCACTGGCTCATCATATTATGGTCTGGCATTGGATAATTAACAAATGTAGATGTTTTAATACAATTTCTAAATTCTTTGCAGTTTTAATATCATTTTTACTTCTTCTATTAAAGGGTATTTCCTCCCCTAAATTAAACTTTTTACTACGTGTAGCTTACCCCATTCCACCCCCAACCATCGATTTACTTTTGTAAGAAAAGCTACAGAAAGATACTTACAGACCTTCGATCCCCCCGCTATTCCCGGCTCTCTGCTAGCCAGAAGCAGCAGAGAGGGGTGGGACCGGCAGCCGCTTCTGTAATTGGCTAGCAGGCAACCGCATCTGTAATTGGCTTGCCGGCAGCCGCGTCTGTGATTGGCTAGTCAGCAGCCAATCACAGACATGGCTGCCGGCTATTGAGAGCACTGGGGGAATGAAAGTCTGTATGTATCTTTCTGTGGCTTTTTTTGCAAAAGTAAAACCTGCGGTTTGGGGTGTAATGAGGTGGGCTACACACAGTAAAAAGGTTTTATAGCTAGGGGATGAAGCAAACAGAAGGGATGCGGAGGGAGCAGGGCTACCCTACCTGTGCCAGGACAGAGATGAAGCAGGGACCGGATGACTCACTGGCTCCTCCTACTCTTCACTTTTCTTAAAGTGCATGTCCACCCACAAAATTATAATTTAACCCACTACTGTCCCCACTGTGTAGGGCTCCCAACCCCAACCGCTATAGTTATTTGAAGCAAAACTCTCCCAATCTATACTTACTTTGCCTTTTTCCCCCGTTGTTCAGTACAGCCGGAATCCGCGTCCGTGATGGGCTGCCTCTCAACCAATCATGGACGCAGCTGCTGGTCCGGCCCCCTGCTTGCAGTTTCATGCAAGCAGAGGGCTGGGACTCATCGTCGGGGGAACAAGGTAATGTAAGTAATGATCGGGGGAGTTTTGCTTCAAATAACTATAGCATTTGTATAAATGGGGTGGACATGCTTTAACTTTGGAAAGGCACTGCAGGGAACCATAACGAGCAGAGGAATAAGGTAAGCATTTTTTAACACTACACAGTGGGGCCAGTATGGGGTTAAATTTTAGTTTTGGGGGTGGACATGCCCTTTAAAGATTTTGTATTTTTAGTGTCAGTGATTTATTCATCTAGAGCAGTGCGCCCTATTGTAGACACAAACATATTCTTATACTTCTTACACATATTTTCAGCTTTGCTATTCTAAGATATTCCTTTTTCCTGTGGCCTCCTTAATACACGCTCTCTTGCTAACAAACACACCTTTATTGATGACCTGTTCTGTTCTAATGCCTTTCATCTCCTGGCTCTTACGGAGACTTGGATCTCACATCATGATACTCCGGTCGAAGCTTCCATTACGCATGGTGGTCTATCTTTCTCTCATTCGCCTCATTCCTCAGAACAGGGTGGAGGGGTAGGTCTTCCCTTTTCCCCTATCTGCCACTTTATACTTGTTTCTCTTCCGAAGTCCATGCTGTCCAACTTTTTCAACTGTTATGTCTATGAGTAGCAGTCATATACAGACCCCCTTCTGCCTCAGCCCCAGCCACTTTCCTTACAGAGTTTGAAACCTGGCTCTCTATCTTTCTTTCCTCCAATTGTATAATTCTAGGTGATTTCAATTGTCACATTGACGACGCTAAGCGATCCTGGCCCTCTCGCTTTCTCCACCTAAGTTCTTCCTTCTTCCTCCAGAAGTGGACCTACACAAAAACCCATAAGGATGGTCACCTCCTGGACTTGGTCCTTATAAAAATCTCTGTCTCACAGTTTGCTAGTAACTCCTTCCCACTCTCTGATCATAATCTAATTACTTTTTCTACCACCAACTCTCCCCTCTCCTCTGGCACTCCATCTACTGTCCATGTTCGCAACACCCATGCAATAGACCTTCCTGCTCTCTCCTCCTCTCTCGGTTCTAGCCTCGCTGCCCTCATGTCTGACTCTACCCTGATTCCCTAATACATTCGTATATCTCTATCTTATCCACTACTATTGACTCCTTTGCCCCCATACAAACTCACAAACGTTGCCCCACTAATCCCCGTCCTTGGCTAAATTCAGATACCAAGTTCCTACGACGCTGTGCTCGTGCAGCTGAGCGGCTGTGGAAAAAGTCATGCAGTCAGGCCGACTTTAACCATTTCAAGCTCATGTTGTCGTGTCTTAATTTGGCTCTTTCAGCAGCTAAACACTCCTATTTTAGCCCACTTATAAACAGCAATAAAAATAACCCACATTGTCTATTTTCGCTATTTAACCCTCTCTTGCAGCCCTCCTCTACTGACACTCTTCACTCTACTAACGCTCCTCAGGATTTTGCAGACTACTTTAGAAATAAAATAGATGATATCCGCACACTAATCCCCTCACCCCAGGACAACTTTCACCTTCTTTTGCCTGCCCCACCACTTGCAGTTCTGGAATCTTTCATCCCTGTCACCCATTCTGAAGTCTTTGACCTCCTGTTGTCCTCGCCGCTTCCAATGTGTCCCCTTGGTCCCATGCCCTCCTTCTTACTCAGACACTGCACTAAAATTCTTTACCTTACATTTTCTCACATTTTTAATTCCTCCATGACCTCTGGGATTTTTCCTGCTGCCTTTAAACATGCGTGTCAAACCTCTTCTTAAAAAACCCTCTCTGGACCCTACCTATCACTCAAACTTCCGCCCTGTCTCCCTTTTACCATTTGCATCAAAACTCCTTGAACGTCTTGTCTCTACACGCATTACTAAATACCTCCATGCTAAAAACTTATTGGACCCGTTACAATCAGGATTCTGACCGGGTCATTCAACTGAAATGGCCCTCTGCAATGTCTCAAATGACCTACAAACTGCCAAAGCCAAAGGACAGTTCTCGGCCCACATTCTCCTTGGCTTATCGGCTGCCTTTGATAATGTGGACCACTCTCTTCTTATGCAGATTCTATATTCTCTGGGCATCCGAAATCAAGCTGTGGCATGGGTATCTTTGTATCTCTCTAATAGGGATGGCCAGTTCACGTATCCAAACCCGGATCCGCCGCGGATTTATCCCGTTCGCGAACGGTGGATTTTTCCAGATTTTCCGCCTTCCGAACTTCCGATTGGCGGATTTTTCGTATTTTCGAAATTTTTCGAAAATACAAGGATTTATCTTATTTCCATAAATACATATTTTCGAAGATTTTCGAAATTACGACGATTACACATATTTTAGAAAATACATATTTTCGAAAATACTAGTTCTCGTATTTTCGAAAATTTTCGAGAATACGAAAAATCTCGTAATTTCGAGGGTATTTTTCATTTTAATGGGTCCGCTTGCGGATTTTCGAATTTTCAAATTTTTTCGAAAATTCGCAGATCCTCGAGCGGGCCGGATTTTGAGAAGTTCGGACAAGACTTCCTCTCCTGTTCCGCTCTCCTGTTCCGCTTAGTGTGGGGTCCCTCAGGGCTCGGTTTTAGGACCCTTGCTGTTCTCCCTCTACACTATCTCTTTGGGAAAAATAATCAGTTCTTTCGGTTTTAAGTATCACTTATATGCTGATGATACCCAAATTTACTTGTCCAACCAAACACTAACCCCTGAAGTTCAATCCCAAATATCTAAAGGTCTGCTCTCTATCACTTCCTGGATGGCGCACCGCCACCTTAAACTCAATCTATCCGAAACTGAATTAATAATTTTGCCAAGATCCACCATTTTCTTTCTCTCTCCACTACTAAAATTCTCATCCATGCCCTTATAATCTCCCGTTTTGACTACTGTAACATTCTACTACTTGGACTCCCAGCCTCTCATCTTTCTCCTCTCCAGTCTATCTTAAATTCCGCAGCTCGGATCATCTCGCTCTCCTCCAAAAGAGAACCTGCAGCCCCGATACTTCAGTCCATAGGGTGGCTTCCCATCAAACAAAGAATCATATTCAATACCTTTCTTTTAACCTTTAAATCCCTTCGCTCTACTGCACCTCCCTACTTATCTTTTCTCTTGGTCCCTTATGTTCCAGTCCGTGTCCTCCGTTCCTCGCAATGAAATCTTCTCCACAGACCCCCAACTAACACTGCTGCCTCCTGTCTTAAACCATTCTCTCTTGCTGCTCCCTACCTTTGGAACTTTCTCCCTCTCTCGCTTCGCCTGGTGACATCCATTAATACTTCAAATCTAGACTGTTATCCTACCTTTCTGAGCATCAGCACAACAAATGATTGTTAGCCCTTTTAAGCACTTTGAACTCACCCCCCCACTTGTATCTGTTTGTGTCCCCCCCACTTAGATTGTAAGCTCTTCAGGGCAGGGATCTCATTCCTAATCATGGCTTGTTGCACTTATATCCATTTATACACAATTAATATATATGCTTTCTTAACCGATGTATGAAATTGTATTTAATTTCATTTTTATCTATCTGTATAATGGCTTGCACTTATCCCCTTTTGTACATTATTTTTAATGTACAGCACTGCGTACACAAGTGGCGCTTTATAAATAAAATTATACATACATACTCTGGCTACATTCTACCTAGACCAGAGCACAGTCTATCAATACCACCAACAAGGCTGCTTCCTCCGTAATTTCACTTTCAAGAGAATCACCATAAACCTCAGGACAATGTGTTCAATTTCCTTCTTTCAATTCAACCGTTTTCATCTTGGAACAGTAATAATATTGTGTGGAATTATTCTTACCTCAAAGAAATGATCATCTCACTTTGCACCATGCAAACAAACTTCCTCATACACTCCTGTATTTCTCTTGTTCGCGATAACATTCTCCTACTTGTTATCGTCTCCGATCACTGAACTTTCGCCATCTTATCAGTCAAACCAACAATTTCTCCAAGTTAGGAAAAGCTGCCACTTTTAGGTGGGGTATCTTCACCTTTATCAGAAATAGCTTCTTCCTCTTATTGTTGCTTTGAGCTGGCTCTAGCAGTCCAGGTTGGGTCAAAACCATTCTCCCATATTTGTAGACACGTCTCTATAACAGCAGATATTGTCCCTTCAACTGCAGGTACCATCCCTTAAACTGTAGATGGAATCCCTTTAACTGCAGATATTGTCCCTTCCACTTGAAGCACCAGTTAATTTTGTATGCAGGAACTGCTTAAAGAAATAATGTCCTTCACTCGGGCACTGTGAAAACAAATTATAACAAGCGAAACAACAATCCAGCTTCACACTACAGGAAGATCAGTGTGTAAACTCCCAAACGATCCAGAATACCTGTAGCAACCCTGCATTCAGACTACAAGGTGTTCCACTGAATCATCGGTGCACCTGGGGTGGATTTCCCAGCAGCCTTGGCTTTTAAAGACACATCATATAAATATAAAATCCAGAAAATATTTCTACATCCCAGTAAACATATTTGCACAATATACAATGAAAATACCAGATATAAATAATCAAAACACTTTTAACACTATTCTGCTGCAGGTTTTACTAATAACCATTTAAGTAAAGCCCATGATGTCATCAGGTTGCATGTTGCATTCAGTTTGATCTTTACACAGAATCGGACCTACTGCAGACAGTATTGTAAATAGGTGACTACTGAGAAATGCATTGCACAGATCTGTACTGAGATCAGGTTCACTTTATTATCCTCCCCCTGCAGCTCTGAACCATGGTGTTTCTATCAATCCTTTATGAATGAAGTCCTACATGTAGAAATAACGGTGAATAGAAGGAGAGCTTTGCTGACCAGAGGACACACAAATCAAACCTCTAGACAGTCAAACTGTCTTGCCAACCCTTTCGAAACCTCTATTGGTGCCTGGCGTGTACACATTTAGGATGTATCAAGGGTGTACTTATTTGTGGGGGTTCATATTACCAGTACATACTTTGTACATTGGAACAAAGCAGAAGTTGCAAAAGCTTTGTGTATTAATCAACCTGTTATTGTGGAATGAAATTGCCGTAAGGTCTATTTAAATACCTCCCCAATGCTTTTTGCCAGTTGATCAGCGAGACGAGGGTATAATTGTTTTCTGTTTCTCTCCATAACTCACATTCTAATGATCTCTGGAAAAACACAGGGCATCAGCATTTCTTTCTATTTCTTAAGTCGTTTCTCTGCTGTAGCAAATACATTCTGGGGTATAAATACATTGCAGGACTACCCAACTCTGTCGCTATAAAAATCCCATAAAATTCTGTATCTCGCGCAGTCAGTTCACAAATACAGACGATCTATAGGGACAATATTACCCTCCGCCGCCTCCTTTGCTCTGCCCGCTGACAGTCTGATGGATTGCACCTTTACCCCATGCACAAAATCTCTCATTTGTGAATTCCAAATAAAATCATCTCTGCCAAAGGAGGAGAGAGAGAAGGGGAAAAACACTAATTATTTTCTCATAACCGCTCTCTAAACCTTCTGTTCAAATTAGCAAAGCTTTCCGTTACAGGGGAAGAAAATAGAATTCACATTTTTCTTTCCACACTTAGCTTCCCTTTTAGATTTTTTTCCCCCTCAGCTGGTATAAAGGGCAAGATGCCTGCTCGGCAGAAGTAGCTAATATCTAAAGCCGAATGAGTTAAATGATTGAGTTTAAATGATAGCGGATGGTAGAAGGAAGCACAGGCAATTTTTTTTAGCATGTACAGTTATTGTGATTAATAGTGAGAACATCTATATGAATTACTAAGTCGGACAGAGTTGCTTTTAGTGGGAATAAGAAGTCTTAAAATTAGATACTGCCATTGCTTGTACACATCATATACTATAAGCATTAAAACCCTCATGTTAGCTAGTGCCAATGGCTGCCCAGTAGATTGCTCGCTGTGTTTTTGTTGGACACTTATTTTTAACAACCCAAACAAAGCAAAAACTTACATCGCGTCTCATCAGAATGATATCCACTGGATTTAGCCTGTGTGTGTTGTTATCCTATAAAGTGTGCAAACTCCTGTACAGAGTAGTCAATGGAACAAAGGATATAAAGAGACAGATTAGCCCCTTGGTTACCCAGTAGGAAGAGCTCACTGTCATGAGACACAGATAAAATCTCTGTGAATAGAGAATAATGTACTCCCTGTTGTAAATATTGTAAAATATAAATATCACTAAGGATTTCAATGACCAAAAAAATATCTCCAAGGTCTTGTAACTTGGTGAAACTTATTGAGCCATATTTATATAGGATAGGAATCGGTCATGTCAGATAAGGATGCTTTTCGCTGTTAACTTCAATTATTCCTATAACAGTGGTGGCTAACCTATGGCACAGATGCCAGAGGTGGCACTCAGAGCCCCCTCTATGGGCACTTATGCACAGCAGAGTTCACCAGAATTTTTACCAGAAGTGGCCGGTCTGCTCCCCTTGAGAAAGTGTAGCGGCTGTCCATAGCAGAGAAAGGTCAAGTGAACATCTGTCTTTCTCTGCTCTAAGTAAGTGAGAAACTGCTGCCACAGCATGCTAAGGAGGTGAGGAATGTCAATTTACTCAGTTTACTGTACTGGTGTCTCTATCTGCTCTGCATAGTTTGAAGGGAACTGGGGTATTGTCACTGAGTTTCATATGGGGAGACCTGACAAGCTGAGGGAAAGATGATTTCTTACCCATAAGAAAAGTAAATTAATTTTATATTTGTGCTTTAAAGTTCAGCTCTTCTTGAGCTGAATCTCAAACTCTTGTCTGGTAAATTGGTATTAATAGGTAATCTATCTACTGTATCTGTAATAGGTGTAATAGCTATGTAATAGGTGTAAATAGGTGTAATAGGTAATCAGTAATCTATCTTCTGTATCTGTAATATGTGTAATAGATAATGTAATAGGTGTAAAAAGGTGTAATAGGTAATCTATCTACTGTATCTGTAATAGGTGTAATAGGTAATGTAATAGGTGTAAATAGGTGTAATAGGCAATAGGTAATCTATCTACTGTATCTGTATTAGGTGTAATAGGTAATGTAATAGGTGTAAATAGGTGTAATAGGTAATCTATCTACTGTATCTGTAATAGGTGTAATAGATAATGTAATAGGATGTAAAATGGAGGTAATAGGTAATAGGTAATCTATCTACTGTATCTGTAATAGGTGTAATTGGTAATGTAATAGGTGTAATAGGTAAAAGGTAATCTATCTGGTAGTGTAATAGGTGTAAAAAGGTGTAATAGGTAATAGGTAATCTATCTACTGTATCTGTATAGGTGTAATTTGTAATAATAGGGGTGTAAATAGAGTGTAATAGTAATCTATCTACTGTATCTGTATAGGTGTATTGGTAATAAATAGGTGTAATGGTGTAATAGGTAATAGGTAATCTATCTACTGTATCTGTAATAGGTGTAATTGGTAATGTATAGGTGTAAATAGGTGTAATAGGTAATAGGTAAGCTATCTACTGTATCTGTAATAGGTGTAATTGGTAATGTAATAGGTGTAATAGGTAATAGGTAATCTATCTACTGTATCTGTATAGGTGTATTGGTAATGTAATAGGTGTAAATAGTGTAATAGGTAATAGGTAACCTATCTACTGTATCTGTATAGGGTGTAATTGGTAATGTAATGTGTAAATAGGTGTAATAGGTAATAGTAATCTATCTATACTGTATCTGTAATAGGTGTAATAGGTAATGAAATAGGTGTAAATAGGTGTAATAGGTAATAGGTAACCTATCTACTGTATCTGTAATAGGTGTAATTGGTAATGTAATAGGTGTAAATAGGTGTAATAGGTAATAAGGTAACCTATCTACTGTATCTGTAATAGGTGTAATTGGTAATGTAATAGGTGTAAATAGGTGTAATAGGTATAGGTAATCTATCTACTGTATCTGTAATAGGTGTAATAGATAATGTAATAGTTGTAATAGGTTAATGGTAATCGGTAATCTATCTACTGTATCTGTATAGGGTGTAATTGGTTTAAGTATGGGTGTAAATAGGTGTAATAGGTTAATCAATCTACTGTATCTGCAATAGTGTAATTGGTAATGTAATAGTGTAAATAGGTGTAATAGGTAATAGGTATCTATCTACTGTATCTGTAAAAGGTGTAATTGGTAATGTAATAGGTGTAAATAGGTGTATATAGGTTAATAGTATATCTTCTACGTATCTGATAGGTGTAATTGGTAAGTATGGGTGTAAATAGGTGTATAGGAATAGTTAATCTTATCTACTGTATCTGTAAGAGTGTAATTGGTAATGTAATGGTGTAATAGTGTAATAGGTAATAGGTAATCTATCTACTGTATCTGTAATAGGTGTAATTGGTAATGTAATAGGTGTAATAGGTAATAGGTAATCATCTTCTCTACTGTATCTGTAAATGGTGTAATTGGTAATGTAATAGGTGTAAATAGGTGTAATAGGTAATAAGTAATCTATCTACTATATCTGTAATAGGTGTAATTGGTAATGTAATAGGTGTAAATGGAGTAATAAGTAATCTATCTACTGTATCTGTAATAGGTGTAATTGGTAATGTAATAGGTGTAAATAGGTGTATAGGTAATAGGTAATCTATCTACTGTATCTGTAATAGGTGTAATTGGTAATGTAATAGGTGTAAATAGGTGTAATAGGTAATAAGTAATCTATCTATGCCTGTGTCTACCTGTTTGAGTTGTTTTAATCAAATCACAGAATTCAGGTTAATTTGTCATGTTGGCAATTGCAATAAATAAATGGGTTTTGGGATGCAGTTTTGGCCATATAATATAATATCAAAGAGTCATGTAACACTGATGGATTTAAGATATAATTAATGAAAACTAAATGTCATTTCCATACCCTGCAATATTACCCCTTTAATAGTTTATTATAAAGATATCATTTATAGAAAATGAGTGTGTTCTTGTGTATTATAAAAATGTAATGAGTGGGATGTTCTGTCTTGGATCTATCATAGGAAGGTAAAGGGCCATTGAATAGGTTTTCAGTTCAAGGTGAATAACATGGCCTATTAGTTATTATGGAAACTGATTTTCTCCACAGCCCCATTGAATTTTATTGGTTTTGCAACGTGGAAAAATGCATGCAGCTGTTATCACATGGCTATTCAACACAGCCACTGGTGGGAAACAATGTTCATTCAGTACATACTAAATAGTGTGAAAAGTAACCAGGGGTAATCCTGTACTATATGGCTACTTTTACGGGTGCAGATTTGCTGCTAGAGAAACACTAGAGGAGACCGTCGGGAAACACTCAGGATGTTCATATGACATTCGTCTGAAGTAGCCTAAGCTTCAAAGCTGTGTTTAGCACATGCTGGAAATGTCCTGGGTTTGCCTTAGTATTTATATGAACATTGGTGAATGATATTGGCAGTAATTGTCGGGGCTTGGATGCAGGAAACTGCTTGTTAGAGAAATCAACTAGACCTTGCGCTTCAGTCAAAGGATGTCTATTTATTTCTTTGTCTGGGTGGTAGGAAGCTTCCTCGCTCTGTATCGGGGTTAACTTAATCTGTGTGTGTTTGCACGTATTTGTTTCTATCTTAGTGCCAATTTCTTCCGTCCTGCAGAATGTTCATAAAGATGAGTTCTTCCTGAAGGTGGCCATACACTATTACGATCATAATTATAATCTTCAACCGACCAATGTTGATAGACAGATGTACAATGTTAATGTACATAGATGTACCATACATATTGTTCGACATCAATTTGTTTTATGATTAACGTCTAATGTTGTGTATTGTGAGGTTACATTACATTTAATCGGAACTTCAGAAACACATACGATCTTTTACCAATCGAATATTGCCATCTAATGTTGCATAATAGATCGGGAAAATGTAAAATTTTTCGCCAAATCAATGGAAATGCGGGATTGTATGTCGGATTTTACATAAAATCGGCCTAATGTATGATTACCTTAATTAAGTCTTATAAGCTGGTACACACAATGGAATTTTATTTCTGACTTACTGTTCCAACTAGCAAGCGGTCAGCAGGAAAGCAAAGGAGTAGCAGGCGACAGTTCCCTTGACCTACGTACAGTCCATAGAGGACCCCATGATTGGCCATGATTTTCCATCGCCCGTTCATCCGATTCTGATAAGTGGAAGGTCAGGCATCAGCCCCAGAAGAAACATCCAATCCAATGATTGTACAGTGTGTACCCAGCCTAAGCTAGACATACACATAGCCGATATTCCGCAAATCCCTTTGGATGTGACATCCTTTCAATTACGATCATAAGCAGGTCACAATCACCCACACACCCTGCCTTGCCAACCCTCCCTACCTCGCCACAAAAAATATAGAGGAGAACGATCAGTGGGTGAATCTTCCAAATTATCAACAGATTCCAACAAACCTATCAATAATTCACAATGAAAGTCTTATTTGCATGGTCTGTTTTATTCTACATACCTATAGACCGCCATGGTGCTGAATGTATCCTTCAAACACAACAGAGACTTCTGCTTAGTTTAGTAGAAACCATACCATCCTGCACTATGTGAAAGGTTCATTAATACATTAACACTGTATATTTACACTTGGTTCTCATAGCTGATATAATCATTTTTATATTCTCTATTAAATGAGTCATTACTACTAGCATGTGAAAGAAACATCGCACCTAATTCACACTAGAACTTTAAAGTCATTTTTAGCCTTTGGGTTAAGTTCTACCTTTTTTCACAAAAGTAAGTGGAAATTGCATTGTTAAGAAAGGTTAAAGAAATAACACACAGAGTAGTTAAAACATAAATGAATAATGCATCATAGTGGCAGATATAATTCAATAGTTTATTGGATCAACTTTTCGTTGTTATAGAAACTCTTTCTTAAGAGCAAAAACACACACACACGCACACACAGGCATTTTTCTAATAACTAGAAAACGTTCCCCCTGATAAATGATTTATTAAACTCTCACTGGAGAATATTTGTTTTCTTCTTTTTTTTGGTTTTCTGTGTATTGAGTAGAACACTACATATACCATTCAAACTGTTTACCAAAATTTAATTCGTATTCATCTGCAAAAATAACTTTACAAGTCGACTCTGGATCTCTGCTGTAATAGAAAATTAAACAGTTCACACCGTATAAAACCAGATTTCAATAGTAACATAGCATAGTATGGAGGTTGAATAAAGACGTGTCCATCCAGAAAATTACCATTCTGAAGGTGTGACAATTCCTTCCTGACTCTAAATGGCAATTAGAAGTATTCCTGGATAACTAGAAATCAATGTATTAAAAGGATATCCAACATTAAAACAAAAAACTGGTCACTTGTCAGTTATCTGCAACCCCAATTGCTATTTTATCAATTACATGCTATTCCTTTCTGGGCGGTCTGCCTCCTTACTCTGCTCAATGAGCTTTTTATATTTATTGACTGTGCAGAGGAGATAATGTCAGGGTTACTTGATTCCTTGATGAAGGCCAAAGAGTACCCACAAGCACTGGGGCGCAGAATCTAAGTATGGCCAGGTCTTACACTGCTGAACCACACCAGGTTGCGGCCCCCCAGTACCTGGTGCGACGGTGCTGAAGAGCCGAGGCCACAGCGTCGAGATACCAGAGCTGAGGCACAGGAACAATGACTGGAATGAGCCAGGAATGAGAATGAATGAGGCACAGGACACGAGAACTGAATGAGGCACAAAACAAGGACAGAACGAGGTACAGAAACAAGGGCTGTAACAAGGCACAGGAACAAGGACTGAAACGAGGCACAGGAACAAGGACTGGCACGGAACGAGGAATAGGTAAGATCAGCAGCCAGTGTGGGAACAAACTCCAACACTTGTTCCCACAATTTCTACCTTTTAAAGTCTGGTGCCACGTCCGTGCATGCTCGTGCCTGTCTGTGCACATTCCGCATGTGCACATCTGAGCATGGCCATGCATGGACGCGCACGCCTGGAGGACGTCGCACGTCTATGGTTGTTTCCCCGGCTTCCGTGGGACCTGGTAAAGGTAAGGAGCGGTCCTGACAGAGAAGCAGGGGAAACAGCAGCCATTCATTGGTTGTGATGTCAGTTGTAACTGCCTTGATTGACTGCATGGAGGTGGGGCCAGCTTACTTTGTTAGAATGGACAATAATAATCCTTAAATATCTGTACTAATGCAGGTAATAAAGTCAAAATTATCAGTTAGGGTGGGGGGCAGGTAATTGACAACAAGTTATATGTTTGGTGTACTTCCACTGCCAATGTCCACAACGAGCAGCACTCAAAGATTCCACTTATGTTAAAAACATTTTTATTGTTGCGCTCCTGCATGTATATAAAAACAAGTTGTTTTAAAAGTTCTTATCAAGTATAAAATCCAATAAAATGTACATTCATAGAATAAACTTACTTACTTTAAGTAAAAGTTCCAACCGTTGTATGATATAACACAACTTTATTCACAAAATAAAGTGCCAAATGCAAAAAATTTAAACTGGTTGAGTATCTCTTTAAGGATATGTGGTTCATTTACCCAGAGCCGCTATCATCTGGTTAAATTATGCTTTCGTAATACAATACCACCGTTGCGAACACTGCAAGATTTTTTAAAATCCAGTGCTAAAACGTGAGAAAACGCAATATGAATCCAACGCTAAATAAAGTTAAAGTCGCGCTAACCGGAAGCGAACCGCGACTTAAACTCCATATATTTTCCCAGCGAGTCGGGTAATAGGCCCCTATATCTATAAAGACCTGAGGCCAAGATTCAGAGTTGTACAATCTTCAAACTCCTTTAAGTCAACACGTTTTACCACCTACTTTGCAGCTCTCTCATAATTTAAATTCTGCATTTCGTGCCTTTTTCCAGACTTCCAATCATTTGATCCTAAAAGAGATACACCATTTTTACCTCTTTAAATTTTTTTGCTTTTTGCATTGGCACTTTATATTGTGAATAAAGTTTGTTTTATGCCATACAACTGGTTGGAACCTCACTTTTACTTAAGAAGTGAGTTTTATTCTATTTAATGAATGTTTTATTTGGATTTTTACTTGATAAGAACTTTTAAAAGAACTGTTTTTTTCCTTTCTTTTTTATATAAGACACAAACCAATTTTACTTGTAATGACATTGACCATTTTTTTGTTTTAAGGGTGAACATGTACTTTAACTTCAGCAACTTTCAGTGTTCTTTCATTTTAGAAATAAATCCAGGACTCTCAGAAGCTATTTAATGAACTTGTCATAAAAGACTTTGTTTTATATGGCCTATTCATGTATTTGTATATAAATGATCAATCCCCAAGCAAGCAATAAGCTTAATCTAATCAGTCTATATAGTCAAGCACCATTATTCCCCTTACTAAGTTGTCCTTCTCTGAACCAGTTCCAAGATGTCTGTTTTTTATACAGAATTTCAAATGGCACCCCATATTCTAAAGGAGGCCTTACCATGGCTTTGAAAAGAGAATATTTTGGTGCACCATGGTTTTTCGTATTTTATTATTATGTTCTTATAAGAAACCCATGAAAAACAAGTGACCATTCTAGCATGGGTGAGCCTTAACCTCCGTGGATCTTCTCTGATAATATTTTATCTCTAACTAATTAGTTTTCTCCTACAGTAGGGAGACACCTTGAGTACAGTTACACCTACAGCAGTGAGATTTGGAATTATTTTATTGTGTCGGTACTTTATATACTTTTTCTACAGTTGGGTGTGAAAGGGCTATTCAGTTTTTAAACATGCAGTAGGATTATCCAAATAAACCACTTATACAGACATCTTGAGGTTGATAAATGTCTTTAGTTAGCTTTCCTTCTTATTACTGTAGTAAGCTGATTTAAGCTGCATTATGTACCATGAGTGCAGGTATCACCTTTTTTAACAATCAATAAATCTCTAATGTGCTACACACTAATCAATTCCTATCAGAGCCCAATGGAGCAAACTTATCCCAGGTAGGTTGTCACAGCCTGAAAAGTGAATGTCCATTGTTGGAGCCTAGATTGGTTTCTGTTTGTTGTGGAGATGAGTGAACCACTTGACCCTGAAAATATTGATCAGTAGGACTCTGGCACAACCATATTGAATGATGCGGTACAAACTCCCATCAATCTTTGCCAGAGAATGTCAGTCTGACATTAACTCCTTTATGCAGTCTTCGGCAAATCCCTCACCAGGTATCATTCCATGGGCCTTTATTTTCTTAATGGCTGCCATAAACAACCTCCTCGTTATTAAATGTAATTTTGTTGTAATCTCCTTTGGTAACTGTCCAGTTTCATCATTTCTAATCATAAAGCACTTCAAAGCAAATTACATTTATGTCCACAATTAAATCAAATCGTTTTTTTGTGCTTGACTTTGTTCTGTTTTGTCTTTTTCCAAGGTGCCAATGGATGTGTTCTGGTGCCCGCTGCCAATTTCCACCCAGCTAATGTATGGAGAAGTTACACGGTAAGCGCATTTAACTGGCTATCCATTTGCTCGTCACTCATAAAATGGGACTTCTTTTCATTTCCTCTTTTTAACTCTTTGTGCAGAGTATCCTTTTACACTGGCATGCAGCCCTGTTTATGTTTACAGAATCACATAAAATCCCTGGCCTGAATGCTCTATTCTGTAAGATTGTGTAAGTTGTCTATTTAACCATTTAACCATTACCACCCCGATGGGTAACGCAAGGCAACAGAATGTCTGACCTAACACTGCCACTCAGTGGCCATAAAAGTGTTATTTGCGAATATACAGTTTTTTTTCCCCTGTGGGTACATTATGCACTAATGACCATAGTATTGTCTTATTTCTCGGCCCTTACTTTCACTTTTCGCCATCACCTTTTTTTTTTTTTTTATCGCACAGAAACATTGACGGAGCTGTAGCAAATAACCGGTGCAATGGCACAGTAAGCAATTTGTGATATAATGATAAGGCTTCAGCTAAATGCTCTGCAGGGCACGTTGGACACTTGCCACAGAATCTGGTTTTTATGTGAGCCATCATTTTTTTATAGCACCTGGGAAATCGCTTTCCTGCTTTTGTTATTACAGGTATTGGACTGTTTATAGAATATGCCGGGACACGTTATTGCACGCTGAGCGATTATGACCTAAGAATATGCAATGGCAAATATTATTAGGGAGTTGTAATCATTAATAGTCCCACGGGGTAAATAAAAAGTTAGAATGGAATTTTAACCTACTGGATACAATTGTCCTATAGGCAGATGTGTTCATCTAAAACATCCAACAACTATGGACATTTAAAGAGAGAGTTAAGATCAACACAGCCCAAGGGATTACAGGTCAGACATTGTTGATTTACACTCAGGTACGGATTTGCTTGAGTGCGATGGAAGCCAGACACTACATCATCTTCGCTGTGAAGGGCCCTAACTCTGATTTACTTAATAATGTCCCTGCCTATATGCTGCATTTGGAACAGACACAAATTTTGGAGTCCTGTAACCTGTAGATGTGATTAGACAGTCAAGACCGGAACAAATAATCATCAGGCCAAGGTCAGTAAGCAGATCATGGTCGTAATCAAATCACTGCAGAATTTTTCGAGATTGATAGAGAGCCAAGCCAGGGCTCGGCGTACGCTTATTGCATTGTAGCTGCCCACAAGTCACCTTATTTCATTTATCTTCAGGGAGAAATACATCATCTGCACCATTATTAGTAACCTTCATGTATAAAAAAAGACCACTCCAGCTCATTTACCATTCTTCAATACAGAGAGACAGGGGATTTGTATGGACTGGGAGGCCCTGTATAAGAGGTAAATTCCATTGGTTTGAAAGGACGGGTAATTAGTTAGAACCTTAAGATGTGATGGATGGAAATGGACATTGATCCTTTCTGGGTTTGTGCACCTGCGTATCGTTTTTTTTTTTGATCCTCTGCCAGTTTCTCTGTAGTAAATGCAGCAACCAGGCTTTGGCTGAGGCTCTTTTCATTACCATAGTTGATACATTTATACCCCCACTCCCAAAGACACTTCAGATATGAGAGGGTGTATTGTTTGTTTGTTTGTTTTTTAATTCCTTTATTGAACCATCCCTGCTGCATCCCTGTGTCTCATGATTCACATAGAAAACTTTCTGCATTCCATCTGCTGAGGCATGTCCAGGCCAGCTGGTGGTCATTGATGGTCCCTGGTCTGTGATGCATCCTATGGCTTTAAACAATGGCTGGCTTGGAGATAAAGATGCCGTTACTTTGCAGGATAAGAAAACCGTAAACACATCTTACTCCAGTCTGGAATTTCGTACAGATCCCTTAAATAAACAAGGTGGGAGAGAAACACCCTTGAAAATAATTTAATTCACTAAAAATACAAGTACGTGTCTGTATTCATCACTATCAGTCAAAAGTTCAATGTTTTAATGGTCCGGACCAATGGTTATTGATTATTTTGGTAATTTCCTCAATTCCATGATCAAACAGCCTGCTCCCAGGTAACCACACTGGATGTCAGTATTAACATCTATGGGCATTTACCGGTAAATAACAAACAACAAATGACATACCGTAAACCATTTTCTGTGTTGCTCTGGGGATTTTATCAACATAGGCAAAATATGGTAACAACTTTTACAATCCGATTGTGCAATGATATATCTTTGTACTGTAGGTCCTTTTAAATGTTTTCCTGAAAATCCCACACAGTTACTGTTACAGTGGTTTCTTCCCTCGTGGTATGGTCAGTTCTACGTATTATTATTATACAGGATTGGAGACTGATACATTTTTAAATTAAAGAGAATAATGGCAAGAAAACCTGTATCCATGTCTGCTTAAAACACAGCAATCTCGAGGCAGCAACTGGTGCTCTTAAAGACCAAATACCAAAGAACAATGGACCAGTTCTAAATCTACAGAAACATCAGTTAATGTTTTTTAGGCTGAGTACACACGGAGGACCTTTTGTCCCTCGAGCGATCGAATCGGTCCGCCCCAACACCAATTGACCATCGACGAAATCATGAATAAGTATTCGGTGGAAATATTGCTGTGTACCATCAACGTGGATGTAAAAGTATCATCTGATGGTTGAGGCAAATTAAAGGGCATATCCAACCCCCAAACTAAAATTTAACCCACTACTTGCCCCACTGTGTAGTGTAATAAAATACATACCTTACAGCTTTGCTCCTTATGGTTCTCCTGCAGTGCTTGTCCAAAGTCTTAAAGTTTTTATTTAGGGTTGAGATGCTGAAGCACTCAGGAAGTTTTCTGTGTGCTGCTGCTCCTCAGAGAAAGGATATTGGGAGGGAAAAAGTAATCCTATCTCCTGCCCCAGGTACTTTTGATTTTAACTGTTTTTAAAAAAACTTATATACCACATAGTTTCTCCTTTAACAGCTCGGGCACCTCTTATTGGAACAAAATAGCAACTGCACCAATGTTTGGCCCATCACAGTAGAGCCATATTGGACAAAGAACAGAACTGGTAATAGTATATGAAGGAGGTCATTTATGTAAAAATATAGAAACCATTCCTATAGAGTGTGGGGGGGGGGAGGGGGCAACACCAATTTCTTCAGTGTATAATGCTGTTTTAACACTTTACCCTGGCAGTTTTGATAACACCTCTTACCCACAATGCCCACATTTCTGGGTATTAATCGCCAAAAAATTCTCTCATTCTGAATTGAGAGATCCAGCCGGATGACTAGTGAAAGTCTTCAAGAACTAAACTTCAAGTTCAGTTGATCTAACTGAATACAACAGATATACCATGACCTGGTGAATGAATATTACATATATACCATGACCTGGATGAATGAAATTCAGATATACTATGACCTGGATGAATGATTACTATAACCATGACCTAGATGAAATAATATTACAGATATACCATGACCTAGATGAATGAATATTACTGATACCATGACCTGATGAATGAATATTACAGATAACATGACCTGGATGATAAATATCACAGATATACCATGACCTGGATGGATGAATAATACTGATAGACCATGACCTGGATGAATGAATATTACAGATATACCATGACTGGATGAATGAATATCACAGATATACCATGACCTGGATGAATATATATCACAGATATACCATGACCTGGATGGATGAATATTACTGATAGACCATGACCTGGATGAATGAATATTACATATATACCATGACCTGAGAAGATATTACTGAAGACCATGACCTGGATGAATGAATATTACAGATACCATGACCTGGATGATTGAGTATTACAGATATACCATGACCTGGATGAATGAATATTACAGAGATACCATGACCTGGATGAATGAATAATAACAGATATACCATGACCTGGATGAATGATATTACAGATATACCATGACCTGGATGATAAATATTCAGATATACCATGACCTGGATGAATGAATATTACAGATATACCATGACCTGGATAAATAAATATCACAGATATACCATGACCTGGATGGATGTATATTACAGATATACCATGACCTGGATGAATGAATATCAGAGATATACCATGACCTGGATGAATGAATATTACAGATATACCATGACCTGGATGAGATATTACTGATAGACCATGACCTGGATGAATGAATATTACAGATATACCATGACCTGGATGAATGAGTATTACAGATATACCATGACCTGGATGAATGAATATTACAGATATACCATGACCTGGATGAATGAATATTACAGATATACCATGACCTGGATGAATGAATATTACAGATACCATGACCTGGATGAATGAGAAACTTCACAAGCAAAGGCACGGGCATTTCCCTATATGATGGGAATCCTTAAACTCATATGCATAAATCCAACAAAAAGTCTCTAATGTGGCACTTTTCTTCTAAGAGCATGTCCAACCCCCAACGATACTACCTTCCTCAGCGTAAAGGAATATTTCAGTCTGGAGTTGATTGTCCTCTTCACAGTCCGTCTCTGTATTCTTCCAGCACAGCAGTCATCTAAGGTCACGATTGCGCCTACATTATCATTGGCAGATTGCCCTACAATAATGTTGTGCCACTTACAGATTTGTAATATTTCAAGCCACACGTTTGTGCTCCTAATGCCAATGGCTAAAAATAATCAATAAAATGGTATGCATCCACCCTAACTATGGTAGTGACAATGAGAAATGAAGACAGAAACTGGAGTAGTTTTACAGGACTGTTCCTATAAAACGTATCAGTCCATGACACTGGGATGCAGGGACCAGTCTTTCTTTTAAAGAGTTCAGATCTCCTTTACCTTAACTATGATTTCTGTCTGAGTTGGGAAAATGAAGGTAAAGTCTCCTTCAACAGAGCATATCTTTCCCATTTAACCTGTTAAACCCCGCTCGTGTCTGTTCAGACCCCCTGCCAGGGAGGTAGGTTAGCTGCGCTCGTAACAATTGGTCTCTAAAGAAAAAAGCTATTCTGTTCTTTGCCACGTACCCATGACAGCAATTTAGGGAAGCCTGTGAAGGTGTATTCACCCAACATAAACCTCTCTCGGCAGTTTGTCATTTTAATTAAGTGACAGAACAGCGGGCAGTTTCGGGTTAGTGTTTTCTAAACACAGTCTTGCGAGACCAATTTAAGGCCCATTATTCTCCCCAAAAAAAAAAAAGGCCTTGCTGTCTCTCTGGCCTGTCATCTCTTTTCTACCTCATAACAGGAGATCCTAAAATCTCCCTCTGTCTGTGATTGTCATCTTCTCGCTGGGGAGATCGGTATAATGGAAATATGTAAAAATAAAAAAAGCTGTAAACGGGATCAAATAAATCAGGGTGACAAGATGGAGGGAAGGAGAGGTTTATGGTAAAATTGCATTCCATAGAAGTATACGAAGGTGGAGGGTTAGAAAGAGAGAGAAAAAGGTAAATGAAATGGAAAACAAGTTACTGCCGAGCCAGGGAGAGTGAAATGAAGAACAAAGGAAACAAAGGAACGTAATAATTAAAAGAGCGTCCGAGAGAGAGAAAGAAATCCAATAAGGGCGAACAACAAATGACCATTGTGTTCCCTCTTCTAATTAGGTGTTTCCTGCACTGCTGAGCTGGGCTTTATTTATATACGATTCAGAGGGGTGTACAATGTTCAGAATAATGAACTATTCTTTATGTTTAACTACTACATGTCCGCTACCAGAGCAGAATACATAATCGGACCGTATAATTGCACTGTGCTAGGCAGTACCACAATAACCATTATGAAATTAACTTTTTGGGGGGTTCTTGAACAATATATAAGAAATGACTAATTTATGGCATGGTGTTCTCTTGTTTGTACATCAGTAATAATCAGGACGAATCCCCTAGAGCTGTTGCCTGGCTGGAAAATAAAGTTTGTCCCGGCAGTAGCCAATCTTTGGCAGGGTTTAAGGCCTGGTACTTTGTCTGGCATTATAAAACACAAAGTCCAGCAAGTTTTGAATACCTCAGAGTTGATCAATTAAATACAAAAGGTCTGCTGGTACTTTAGTCTTATGTGAAAATCCATGTCACAATATTGTGGTGCAGGGGTATAAATGAATGGCTGTGGATGTAAGGGGTTGTATTTAAAGGAAAACTATACTGTAAAATAAATGAAATTGGAAGGTAGAAAGTACCAATCACCTGAGGAAGGGGGCTTTTCCCCCGAAACGTTGTGTGTTCTGATGCGTGGTAACCAAATAAAGTATTTTCGATTTATTTTGGAGTGCGACCCCTCATCTGTGCTGCTTGGATACCATTCCTACCTCCCTGCCCCAGGTACTTTTCATTTTAACTGTTTTTGAAAAACCTTTATATGCACTACTTGTTCCCCTTTAATATCTTGGAATGGCCTCAAAATGCTTCCCAATTATCAGTGTAAGGGAAATGTTCCCCCCTTAGCCTAGGCTTTGTTGGCCTCTGTTATTGATACAGAATTGGTAGATTCTAGTAATAACAAATGGCAGACATCAAACATGCTCAGGTTTAGATATAACCACATATTGGCTTTTATGATTTGGTCTTCGCTTGCCTTCACACTGCTCGGTCATGTATAAAGATATAAAGACTTCACAAATCTCTTTAAAATGAGCAATCATTGGGAAGTTTGCCAGATTACCTTTACCCTGACAAATGTGCAGTGACATTCTGAGGCCCTAAACCTCAGTACAGAGACCGCCATGTTTTTTTTGGGGGGGGGGAGTTGCAGTATCTAAACTAGGTTAAACTGTAGACCCCAGGTAAGATCAATTTTTTTTTTATTAGGCGTTTTTCTAGCTTAAATTTCATTTAGGAACAGTCTATACTGAAACACTGTCATGGTTACAGGGATTGTTTATTCTTAGATTATTACAAAGTGAACAGGGAGATTTTAAAGGCTATGTTCAGCCTTTCCAAGTCATCTCCGTAAGCATTTTATGGTTGAGCAATGTGTAATAAACCTTTTATGTCCCTTTAAGAGAGACTGCCAATTCAACTTCACTCTACATGCACCAAACCTCTTTTCTTTAATGAATTTTATGCAGGTCCAGCCTCATTCAGTAACTCTCAGTCAATAGGCTGGAATATAAAATGTACATGAATAAATCGCTCGGGGGAACTGGTAAATAAACCGCCGGTGGTTTATGGACCAAGATATTTTCAGGTTCTTCTAAGCCAATGTATCCTTAATGTTTTAGATACCAGTGTTGATTTTGATTGAATTTGATGGCATATTTTAGCACAACAAAATAAAATGACATTATCTGGAGCACTTCTGTCCCCAGAAATGAAACCACTTTAAAGCCTCTAGGAGGCCATTTTATTGTATCCCAGGGAACCAGGTGATGAAGTGTTTGGTGGAAAGTCATGGGAAATGGACAATGGAATATTGCACCTGGTGCCCAACCTTCAGTTTCAGTTTCAGACACAGAGTTCGTTAATCTCAGCGCCAATTCTCTGTCATAATAAATCTGTGGCATTAACTCAAACCTCACCAGGCCACTTATACACTATATACAGATACATGTTCTATGGTTACCTACCGTCAGGGCTTGAACAGGATGTAATAGTGAGTGTTTATCTTTAGATGTACTGTTGTGTTGTATATTCCTTACTGTGACCTAGCTACAATTTTCATCTTAACCTCATTTAAACAGACAGTGCGTATCTCAGAGAATATAGGCATCAAGCCTGGCACCCTTAAACCTGTCAATCATCACAGACCACACCTCAAACCACATTCATTATTAGTTTAAAGGGGAAAACAGACTATATTGTGTCTGAAATGTATCACTGCAGGGGATGCCAGAATGCTTGTAAAATGTGATGTGCAGCAAAAAATGTACCAGTAGCTAGCCAGTACCTTGAAATGATGTGTCTTAATACTCAACAAGCAGAATATCTTTCTAATCATGTCAATGGTCAATGTCCCTAATCCACCTGGACAGCTACCTTTCATGTTGGATTGAAATAATAACCTACAAATACAAGAACCTGAATGGGAGTAAACAAAGGCATTTAAATATCGCCTTGAGGAAACAGCCCTTAAAGTTCTATACCGGATATATAGAGTTCCTTACTAAACCCAATATACCCTCATTTATCCTCATTATGTTTCAGGATTGTGGAGCCGTGGGTACTTTCTTTCCACTCATATCTGGTGGGAAAGCCCATTAGTACAATTATTATGGACTAAAATATTCAAACTACTATTAAAATATTACGGTAGGCTGTAAAAAATAAATTGCAATTTTTTCGAAAATTCGCGGATCCTCGAGCGGAACCGGATTTTGCGAAGTCTCGGACATCTCTATTGGTGATATGAATGACATTTATATCCAAATATAAACCCTGGAAAAGACTATGTTACTATTGGTGATATGAATGACTTTATTCCAAATAATAAACCCTGGAAAGACTATGTTACTATGGTGATATGAATGACATTTATATCCAAATATAAACCCTGGAAGACTATGTTACTATTGGTGATATGAATTACATTTATATCCAAATATAAAACCCTGGAAAGACCATGTTACTATTGGTGATATGAATGACATTTATATCCAAATATAAACCCTGGAAAGACCATGTTACTATTGGTATATGAATGACATTTATATCCAAATATAAACCTGGAAGACTATGTTACTATTGGTGATATGAATGACATTTATATACAAATATAACCCTGGGAAGACTATGTTACTATTGTGATATGAATGAACATTTAATATACAAATATAAAACCCTGGAAAGACTATGTTACTATTGGTGATATGAATGACATTCATATACAATATAAACCCTGGAAAGACTATGTTACTATTGGTGATATGAATGACATTCATATCAAATCATAAACCCTGGAAAGACTATGTTACTATTGGTGATATGATGACTTATTACAAATATACCCTGGAAGACTATGTTACTATGGGATTGAATGCATTTATATACAAATATAAACCCTGGAAAGACTATGTTACTATTGGTGATATGAATGACATTTATATACAAAAATAAACCCAGGAAGACTATGTTACTATTGGTGATATGAATGACATTTATATGCAAATATAACCCAGGAAAGACTATGTTACTATTGTGATATGAATGACATTTATATACAAATATAAACCTGGAAAGACTATGTTACTATTGGTGATATGAATGACATTATATACAAATATAAACCCTGGAAAGACTATTCTATTGGTGATATGAATGACATTTATATACATATAAACCCTGGAAAGACTATGTTACTATTGGTGATATGAATGACATTTATATACAAATATAAATCCTGGAAATACTATGTTACTATTGTGTATATGAATCACATTATATACAAATATAAACCCTGGAAAGACTGTGTTACTATTGGTGATATGAATGACATTTATATACAAATATAAACCCTGGAAAGACTATGTTACTATTGGTGATATGAATGACATTTATACAAATATAACCCGGAAAGACTATGGGGCATATTTATAAAGAACGATGTTAGCGCAAAAAATTACCGCCGCACATCGCGGCCGCGAAAATAGCGCTATCGCCGTATTGCTGCGGTAATTTTAAGCTCCTTCGCGGCGATACTGTATAGTATCGCCACGAAGGGACTTAAATCCACTCCCGACGCCGCTCCTAGGGGGCGGGGCAACCGCCCACCCGCCACCCCCCCGCGGCGGCAGCGCGACCACCCGCCGCCCTTTTTAATACTGCTTTACATTAACCAATCAGATTTCTGGAAAGTTCTGAAATCTGATTGGTTAATGTAAGCAGTATTAAAATGACCAATCAGAAACGGATTAGGATTTCTCAAACCTATAAAGAGGAGCTTTCCACCGCGGACTCAGATGCCATCGCCGTAGATGGCTGAAGAAAGAAAAAGATCGGCTGGCAACATCAGCTCCGCTGAGGCCGGCGGTGCCAGCAGGCTCACTGGCGTCCGCAGTGAGTTCTCCTGCACGGCGACCTGAGTGGGTTGGTGTCGCCAGCCCGAAGACGTCGCGTCGGATCAAGACGCCGGCAACATCGCTCGTTGAGTCGCCGGCGCCCGCCGGGGGTACCCCTGGCGCCGCAGGGGTAACCTCTCGGGGTCGGCGGCCTCGGCGGAGCTGGTGTCGGCCAGGACTGGAAAAAAGAAGACGTCGCCCAAGGGCTCTTTTAAGAGCCGCACTGGGGGTCCCGGTTTCAGCTGCGGGACCCCGCCAAAGGCACTTGTCAAGTGCCGCAAGGCCCTTGTAAGGGCCGGGGAGGGGGGGTCCCGGTTCGAGCTGCGGGACCCCCTAAGCCCCAAAAGGCCCTTCTCAGGGCCCCCGCTGGAGAGCCCTCCACCCCCCCCAGCGGCTCCCTCCCGCCCTCCCCCCCCGGGAGCGGCCGGGGGCGGGGGCCTTGGAGGGGTTGCCGGGGAGGGGATGCGCGGCGGTGGTCGCGACCACCTGCTGCGGCCCCTCCGGCACCCCTCCTAGCCTCCCATTCCGAGATTGCCGCGAACGGGGAACGGGTTGTGGGGCTGCTGGGAAGCGGCGGCGGGGTGGTCGCCGCTGCCCCCGCGGGGGTGTGGGCGGGGGGGCGTGTTTCCCGGGGGGGTGCGACCACCCACCGCGGTTGCCTGCCCATCCCCGCCGCGGGAGGTTAGTATCGGCTGACTTCGCTACCTTCAATGGTGGCGAAGTAAAACAGCCGATACTAGCCGAGGCGAAACACCGTACCGCCGCTTTATAAATAGAAGCGGCAGTAACAGTAAGTATTCCGCGAAAGGTTTAACGCTTCGTTAACTTTTCGTGGCATTTTCGGACTTTTATAAATCGCGGTAAAGCGCGATTTATGCGTTAATGTCCCGCGAAAACGTCCCGAAAAGTTAACGAACCTTTATAAATATGCCCCTATGTTACTATTGGTGATATGAATGACATTATATATACAATATAAACCCTGGAAAGACCATGTTACTATTGGTGATATGACCAAACATCATCCTCACGTCAAACCCAACTGTCAAGGCCACGTCCTTAAAGAAAAACTGCCATGCCCAAAAATTGCAACTACGCCCGCAAATGGTGTGGCGCCACACCTCCAGATATGTGCTGCCCACAAACATCATGGTCACAATCATACACCAACCATCAGGCTACCCCCCAAGATAACTGCCATGCCCCCAACCTCGCAACCATGGCCCTAATGTTGGACCATGCACACACACACCCCCCCCCCCCAAAAAAAACATTACGGCTGCCCAATACATCACGGCCACGCCACCAAAATCAACAGGTTACGCCCCCATCATGCACACGTCGACAAACATCATGTCCATTGAACCAAGCATCACAGGCAACCACCAAACACCATCCTAGACCCCAACTTGACAATCCACGCCACAAAAACATCACACACACACACCCAAATTGGCACTGCCATGCTCACGATTTCAACACAGCGTGGCCATGCCCCCCAAATATTGCCACCACAACACAAATGTCACATCCACACGCTCCTGAACAAGTACATCAGACATGCCCCCAGACTGTATACACCCTAGAATGCCATGTTTGAGAGGTATGGTACCTTACAACGTCATCATGGCAACTTGACATTCGGGCCAGAACTATGTAGCATGTTCACAAGTAAGTCCACCACACATTGATATTTACCCTCTAAGTGGAAAAAACGTATAACATATATAAAGTTTGCTATAAACATTGTGCTCTTTATATCCCCTCAAGCCAATGTACCTCCTCAACTCATAACTATTAAATACATGGCGTACTTTACCAAAGCTGTCAGAACACACACCTGCACGGAACAAATTCCCACTATAAAGACACAGGCGATGTTAAATTGTGGTTGGCTCAGGTTTTGTAACTTTTGTGAGACCTACTCAGAGCCATAATTCCTCTGTTAAAGTCACATTAATCGTTTGGAAAAGTGGCTTAGTACAACTTTAAGACAGCTCTCGATAACTCTCCCCGTTGTCCTTGCCAAAAAAACACAGCTCTGCTCCAAATTCTAAACACTCCATCGGGCAATGTTTATAGAGACATTTAAAATGGACAAGTTCTTTCTTTGGTATATGCGCAGAAGCTGCAACCGGTTTCCATAAGAAATTTTGCTAAATAATAAACCATCCGTCTGGATTCCTATGGCCGTCTCCTTCTGCTGTTGTTTTCGATCGCTCTATACTCAATCAGATATTACCGGAAGGGTTTTTCGAGGCATAAAACCTGTCACCACTGGGGATTATCTTCTATTAGTATAAATTGAAGCCTTTCAGTTGGGTGAGGTCGAGGTGGAATTTAATACCCTGTCTGATCTTAAATACTTGGACATTCTGACCCAACCATTATTCTAGGTTATTATAGGATCTATTGGTCTAGGGGAAGATCACGCAATCGCCTCTATGGCCTGGGGGAATACATTGTTCTTCCCTTGACTACCTCCTGCCTGTTACAGGAGTGAGGTTCTGCGCCAATGCATGCTATACTTCGCAAACACATTTACCAACAGAACTAACTCAAGTGGAAAATATCTTGTTTTGCCCAAACCTAGCACATGAATTTATTAGTTGTAGGATACAGATCCTCTTAACTTTATCCTTCATGTGCTGAGAATGTGGATCCCGTCATTATCTGTAGCTAAATCCTACAATGCGGATTCATACACGTGCTGAATCTTTTGTCCTGTTTCCAGCGTGGTAAGGAAAACAGTGTTAGTGATGTAGATTGGCAGAGCCTGCCCTGCATTAGTCTTGCTAGTTGACTCCCAGAAATATTTTTAATAGAACAGTTTTAGAGAAGTTTAGTCTCCATGGGGATTCTATTCCTGCTGGTGCACAATTAGCATTTAAATATTATTTGCAGTCTCGAATTTTTCAAACATGCCTTATTTACCAAGCAGCCAATTCCTATGGATAATATATAACTTGTACACTTTATACACAGTTTTAAAACAAGTGCACACAGAAATCTTGGTGAGTTAGGTAATGTGGCATTGTGATTGATCTATATCTATCAAGTATCAGATCATATCCATCTGTGCATGTGGCATCTGACGCCACCGTTGTGTTTCGTGTGTCTTGTCACAGAGACCTAGCGACAGGTATGGGGACAGCTGCACCTGGTCCACCGATATTTTGGGTGAGCGAACGGATTTACATATATTACCTTACAAAAGTTAAATTATTACTGAAGAAACTGGATCATAGGACTCATATTAAATGAGATCTGGGCCGTTTTGCACCGGGATCTGTTTATACACTGTCAGATGATCCCCTGGAGTATAGGAGACCGAATTGTGTTCTCTAACCTGTGCCACACATCTGATAAATAATCAGCATCTACTGGAAACATGGGGATAATCCCCCAGTAAAAAAGAGTTGGGGGCATGGTCTACAATGGTCTAATGACAGCAGAGGATACTCAGAAGAAAGAAAGAAATACAAAGTCACTCATATTTACTCTTAGTCTACACTAGCCATAAAAAAAATCAATAATATAAACTGGTGTGTCTGCTGATCTAATAGCTGTTTAAAAACATCTGGAGTGGTTTTGTATTTAACATTCATTTCCAAACCCAGACTAATAGGGCGCATGGAACTAACAATTCAATTAACAATAACGAGCTATAATTAAAAATAATCAGCAGCAACAATCCACAGCTGTGCTTTGAACATATAAATATAGATAAGAGAGGGGAGGGTTAGCTGTGATGTACACATTCGTTTTAGACTTTCTAGAGTGTTTACAATGTTACATAGCACTGGGTTATTGTTTGTATTAATTAGATCACTGGACTTGAAATGTAGTTCTGAAGACGTTTCGCTAGTCATCTCGACTGGCTTTTCCCTCAATTCAGAAGACTTGTACAAGAATCTGTGGGCAATTATGTCCCTGAAAATCCAATTAGCATATCACAGCCAGGTGTTAAGGGTGTATTAGATGTGGCTAAAGTGTTGTTAGGAACGCCCAGAGTAAGGTGTTAAAACAGCATGGTAACATGGCAGACGTTGGTGTCGAACCCCCCCACCCTCTATGAGCTGGTTTCTTTATTTTCACATAAATGGCCTCCTTAACACCTCTCTTGAACCAGTCACGTTCCTTCCCAGTATGTTAACATTAGAATCTTCAAGGTATGTCCTTTATCCTTAAGATTCAGATACACGCTGAGTCCTGACCCGAGGAATTGTCTCTTCTGTGCTGGGCCATACGTTGATGCAGTTGCTGTTTGGTCTCCCCCCACATACAAATCAGAGCATTCTTCACTGCCTGCACTGCTATATGATGTCGCTTTTCTTGTGTTTGGTATGGTCTTTCGGATGTTACCAATTGCTGCCTCAGGTGTTGTTCGGTTTAAAGCAACAGGGATACGATGTTTTTTGAAATTCTTCTTCTTATTTCTCGGAGACCCCTGCTAACATTGGGATGACCAATGTTCTTCCTCCTGTCCCTTGCTTTTCCTCTCACTGTTGGTATTTTTCGTGTTCCTTTTCTGTCCTTTCTACTTCTTTTGACAAAGGCCAGTCCTGGATATCAAGTTTTAAGGGCTCCTCTGAGATTGTTTCATTTCTTTATCATTCGCCTCTGTGCTAGGTTGATGTTCTGGCCTTGTGTTGCAGGTTCTGTGACACCAAGCTTGTATCTAAAGGTGGTGGGAGTCGACACCAACTGTCTGCCATGTACAATGCTGTTTTAACCCTTACCTGGGCATTTCCTATAACCCCTCTTAGCCACTATCTAATCACACCCTTAACACCTGGGCTGTGATATGGCTAATTGGGATTTTCCAGGGTACATAATTGCCACAGATTCTTGTACAAGTCATTCTGAATTGAGAAAGCCAGTCGGATGACTAGCGAAACGTCTTCAAGAACACATTCAAGTCCAGTTGATCTAATTGAATACAACAGATATACCATGACCTGAATGAATGAGAACCTTCCACAAGCACTAGCAACTGGTTTAGCATTGTCCCATCCAGTCCAACCTTTAAGCATACTCATCAACCCTACCCTTCCTCTGGTTGATCCAGAGGGAAGCAAACAGACTCAGCTGAAAAGGGGGTAAAGTCATTCCAGATTTAGTGGCCAATCGGAAAGCAATCCCTGATCAGCAAGGAGATTCACCCAGGGCTGCATTATCAGAATCATTGATTGGCAAGCATTGAAGTTTAACCAATCACAACTGGCATTTGGTCTACAGAAACCTATATAAGAGGTGCAAACACACAGGGCTCAGAAATCATCACAACGTGATGGCAGAAGAAGAAAACGTTGGCAACCACTGCGATGTTGACGTCGCCAGCGTCGCGTGTCAACGGGCAGCCGCCATGTGCATTTTTTTTCCACCATGTGTTGGCGACATCAGCCAGTGGGTGGTGGACTGGAAGAAAGAAAGAACACTCCCCAAGGTCTCTTCTATGTGCCAATGGGGTCCTGGTTTTGAGCTGTTAAGACCCTAACAAGGCACTTTTTAGTGCCTACTTATGGCAATTCACGTGCCAGGAAAGGGTGGTCCCCGGTATTGAGCGTATGGACCCCTTAAGCCCCAAGTATTATTCTTATTATTGTTCTGTTTTGTTTTGTTTTTTGTTTTTTTATTACACTTGGGTTTCATTTAGGTGTCTGTGCCTTTACTTCGCTTTACTCAATGCTTGATTTTAAAACAACCCACGTGGGTACCCCGACTCAAATATCGATCCCACTTTCTTGGATATGTCTCTGCAATTCCTCCGGCCTATGATTGTTTCTAAGACTTGAATGAAAATGAAATTATTAGATGTTATGTATACAGTTACAGGGTGACAGAAGTTTAACCCTGAACATTTGTCTAGATCACATCGATCATTTGGAAGGAATATAGTTTAAAGGATTTCACAGTGTGCACTGTTCATTTGGGCTTGAGAAGGCCTCAGAAAAAGGACTGAAACATTGTGCCATCGCACCTTAAGAAACTGATTGTTATAATTGACACAAAGACCATGAGTCAACCAGTCTAAATAATTATTGTGGCTGTGGCCATATGTCTTCAGATCCTTACTTCATGAGAACTCCGACCAACAGCAGTGAGCAAGCAACTCCTTATTCAGGTAAGCAAATGCCCTACTAGAAAACTAGTCACATGTTATAGAGAAGGGTGAGAGAAGGTCAAAAAGCAACATAAGGCTGTACAACACATGTTCTACAGTCTTTTTTTCTTTATTATAAAAATTGACCACGACTTGTGGGCACTCTGGTGCAATGCTTCAAAGGAATATAGCTTTTATTCTTTGCCAATCCAGTATAAAGGTATAGAAGCAGATTTTTTCATACATTGAGCAAGTTCTGGAGCCAACTTCTCCCTTCTACAGGCTTCCCACTCTGGCGGGCAACATTGATCCTTATTGAGCTTCCCTGAGGAACTCATGTGTAATGAATAAGATCAAGTACACCTTCCATTATGATAAAAACAGGATATGCTTTTTTGGATGTTCGTGGTATTGGATGATAAGGTGTAAGAACAAAGCTTTTTATATAATAGAGACATAGGGATCATTTTCTCTCTTATCAAAGTTTTCCTCTCCCATGTAAAGAAAAGCCATTATATTAAGCCAAGATTACTAGTGTTAATACTCCTCATGCCCCAGATACAGGGAAGGTTTCAGTTAGAAAGACCATGCATAGAAGTTTAAGGGAAGAAGGGGGGCCTGAGAGCAGGGCTGCTTTGATATGGGAGACCTGTGGCAGGTCTCCATCTGTCACGGGACCTGTAGGTCAAGTGTGGTGCATCAGTGCCATAGCCCCCCAGTTACGTCCTGCAGAATCATCTGTAATGTCACCGCAAACACCCCCCGAGACAAAGCCCAACACGCGTAAGCCTTCCTTAAGATGTCTGTAATGCTGTGCTGTTCTTTCTGTACATTTAAGTTACATAATTATGTACGGCACAATATATACAAGACTCACTGCAAATATACTGGACAGACAGAAAGCGCAGGTGGCTTGATTAAAGCAGGCCTCGGCAAGCTACATTCAGCATCTTATTGGTGTGCCCAGGGGGGTGTTTGGAGTGGGTGGGCCTAGGTCACCAGTAACCACTCTTGCACAGTTTGCTATTAACTAAGGCCGGCCATGCTTGAAGAAATCTAGGTGATACCAACGAAATTGAAAAGGAAATGTAACTCTAATCGTATTCCCCTTGTCATGGATTAATGGGATTTGTTAGTAAGAAAATAGACCATTAGTGCAAAACACTGGCACATTCATGAAAAGGCGTATCCGTAATACAATTTTTGGACGCTCACTCTGGTTCATACAGAAGGGTAGGACATTGGTTAAATGAATTAGTGAGTCTGCTTGGGAGGTAAAATTGGGTTGTTGCATGTGTTAAGTCCAATAATTGACACGTAATAAGCCAAGCATCCTCAAAATGTTGCTTGTATCCAAAGGATGGATTTATTATTCTCGACATCTGTTAGATATATGAGTATAGACATATCTGTGTTATATTCGTTATAAAATAAGTGAATTTAAAAAAAATCAAAATCAAATCAAACTAAAATAAGTATTATTCCATGTGTTACGTCCAATACATTCCTACCATTATATTGCCATCTATGGTCGGCATAAAAATTGCACTGACCTTCAGGCTTCATTAGAAGCAAATGGGACCTAAGTAACACTTCACCAGTGTCATATAAGGATGTTAACTAGTCACCAAGAGTTCCATCACTATAGAATCACAGTGTTTTTTAATCAGATGAGGAATCTCCTAGGTAACTTCATATCCTTATAATTACAATGGGCTGTATTATTTTTTTTCTTATGGTACTAACCAAAGCTGTCGTATGCCACAGACCCAGGATGGATTTGCACTAGCGACAGTCATTCATGGCTTGGAGGTGGCTGTGGGGGGGTCCGAGGGGGTGCCCCGCATTGGAGTTTACTAGTAATACATAAGGTTTATTATGAAAAACCCTTAATGATGTGCATTTTGTGTATGTAATTGATTGAGGTTTGAAATGAATTTCCCAGTTTCTTAGTTAAGTAGTAAGGCAGAATATAATATTTTACCTTGCAGTTTGTTCAGAACTACAACTCTCCAACTTTGTCGTTCACAAAGGGCTAGACACGTTCGCATGTTTTTTCACGCACTTACAGCAAACGCGTGTCTGCGACCTTTTAATAGTGCGAGATCCAGTGATTGACAGATGTGGGGTGGCCACATTGAACACTGCAAATATCCGTTTTCCGGGTGTTTTTTTTTGTGTATTTCATGCGGCTGGGACCGAACTATTGTGCAAATGCAACAGTAATCGTGTCATTGTGTTTACAACACTTCCCTAGAATTGTACGAGCTGCAACCTCATTCCTTTTATAATAAGGTTTTTTTCATACGCGTGGTTGTGCGCAGTAACGTGTGTACAAGAGCCCCCAATGCCCTAATTGTATGTATGTATCCGTTTTATTTATAAAGCGCCACCTTGGAGATGCAGCGCTGTACCAGTACAAAATACAAAGTAAAGTCATACAAGGGGGATAATACATAGACATATCAGTACATAATGTAGAAATTTCTAAATAGGCTAGATGCTTTGCCACCATAGGGAAAGGAGGACCCTGCCCCGTCGAGCTTACAATCTAGTTTGGCTGGGCCCCACTACCACCAAAGTGCTGTTTATTGGTGAGCCGATCGCCACGTGATTGCGTGTGCGATCCTGGTGGCCTTTCCGCGTGTGTGTTTCTGCTTTTGGGTGCATGCATTTTGCATTTAAACATTATGGAAACGCAATGCGCAAAAAAAATGTGATCGCAAAACGTAAATCGCGTGACTTTTGCTTTCCCTCGATTTCCAGTCTACAAATTGCATTGCGAAATCGCTGACGCAACCGCAGAAAGCCGCGTTAGGGTGGCCCACCCTAAACGCAAGTGCACAGTGTATTTATCAGCCCTACCAGAATTCCTTTTAATAGATGGTTATGTATCAGGAGCCGGCTGTTTGTGTGCGATTCTCCCTTGTCTGCTGCGTTTACGACAAGGTGATTACACAGAACCCTAATTGTTAGAATTCCCAGCTGGTACCGCAAACCCATAGAAAACACATTGCACAAGATGTCTTGCCCTAAATGATGGTTTCACGCGAGGGGTCACAACCTTAAGACGAAAAGTAAGAAGTCCAAATGATTTGCTTGCTTTAATTAGGGTTGAAGCTTCCTTTTCCTCCCATCAAGACCTTCATACAGGAGGCCGCCTTCGCCTACTCCAGGTGTCTTTTCTTGTTATAGATACAATGGGCAAGGCTTGCGACAAGCAGAGAAGTTTTTTATTTTTCTTTGCATCAGGTTTTCAAGTCCTTACTTAGTGTCATAACTAGACACTTCAAGTCCACCCATTTAGACCTACTAAATTCGCAATTCCCTCTCAATTATAACTACTTGGAATGTCAATTGCAGACTTCATGAGCAGCTCGCGCTCTGACGATGCTGCGGTGACTGCAGGCATATCTTACTTATAGCTACCTGCGTGGTTCGGGTTTGCAACCCCTCCTCTGCCTCTGGCAGCTTCTCTCCGTCTGAATTTAAGACACCCAGCCCTAGCCCTTGTGATCAGTTTTAAAGCAGCGGTGCTATGGACCCTTGAAGGAAGAAACTAGTTAACTCGACAGGAAAAAAAAAGTCGGTTGATGGCAGATAAAAGTCACTTAATCAATAGTCCTGCCATTCTCCAAACTGCCTAGTGAGCCAGGCTAGCTTAGGGCTTATTTCTAACTCAGAAAGTACCAGGGGGCACGTTGTTATTAAATTGTTTGCAATAGGAAACATAAGTAATGGTCTAATTGGGCTGTTTGGAAAGAAAGAACGAGGTCAGCGATTCTATGTGACCCTGCATACAATCCCCTGTGTTTCTGTCTGTTACAGGCTCTTAAGATTTCCTTCCCATGATTTCTCTCCATCTCGTTAATGCTATGGATATACCCTCACAGTCCCCTGCATTCCAGTGTTATAATATCGTGTCCTTGTATATACAATACCTAGCTGGGGTGATGGATACTGATCCTAACAAGAAAAACTTTTATAAAAAATCGGGTAACTAACTTCCTTCATCAGCAGCCGAGGCCCTAGGATAGAGGAAGGGGCGATATTGTGATAGATTGTGGTTCTTGTAATTCGGGATGATATATCATTTCCGCTTTACACTTTATCAATTTTAAAATTTGTTTTCGTTTAATCCCGTTTTGTGATTTTCATAGACAGATTGTTCTATACCGGGTACGAGTTAATATCTAGAAATAGACAGGGATGTTCACTGCTCCTTGGTAACAAAATGCATTGCCTGGCTCCTGTTCATGGGCTCATTTTACCCTGTCTCGGACAAACCCAGTCTGCCCATTAAAGTCACTGTAATAGGAAGTATAAAAATGTTCTTAATTGCACTGCTCTTGTTCGATAGACAAGCCAACTAAAAAAAACCAATGACGGGGGAAAAGCTCTGTTTTTGATATTTATGTCTTGTAAAGTCATATTAACAACCATTTAAAATGGAACGGAAAGTATGGCATTTAAATTAACGGGTTCTTGGTAATTCCCCCAGAGTCTTAAGCTATATTCAACATGGCTGGTGCACCGTTCGTGCAGCGTTTTCACTAGCGGTTCCAGATGGTTTTTGCCGCTAGGAAAACGTTGCATCCGCACTTTCCTACCGGCAAACTTGAGTAACCGCTAGTGACAACACTGCAACGAACTGTGGCACAGCCGTTCGTCTGAATCTAGCCTAAAGAACAAAATGTGTTTTAGGGCTGAGGCCCCACAATCGTGAGCGTTATCAACATTATTTGCGTGTGCGATTTTCTGTGCATTGTCGCGCATTATTCCATTTGGCAGCCCGTTTTGTAATTTATATCAAAAATGCATGCACATCGGAATTGTGTGAATTTTTGCGTTCCCGCTATTTCCATTTTAACAAAATCGCATGCGCAAAACGTGTGCGCAAACAAGCTAAAATTGCGTTAGTGTGTGGCTGCCTTAATCTAATTTCTGATTGTTTTGTATTATTCGAAGCTGTCATAACCCACCTTACTGAAAAGGTCCAGTGCTGATGGGATCGTCCCTTTTTGGATAATGTGGTGAAGCCATGAAACAAATCCGTTTCTAGACACTGAATGTTTAGCGTTTCGGACGATCTCCCTACACTGAAATATTTTTGGCAATGTGTTTCGCTTAGCTTGTATAGTGTGTCCCCAGCTTTAATCGCAGTGTATACAGTAAAATTCTATTTAGTTTTTCCAGATGGGTTCACTGCTTAAAAATTAATAGGTAATAGGATTGTGTTTGGGTTTCAAAAATCCAGTAGTACAAATGTGGGTTTGTATTTTTTCCAAAACTAATTACTGCTGTCCCAAGGGAAAGAGATTAAGGTATTTTATGGACTTGGCCCTAAGCTAAAAGCTGTCATTGAAAGAAGACCTTTGGTGGTGGATCTAAAATCATAAATAGTCCTAAAATAGGAAATATGCCTCATTGTCCCTTTAAAGCATGTAATGCAGAGATTATATTTCTAGGTGACTCCAAGTTCATGTCCTCACTACTTTACAATTCTGGCCTCACTCCAACAAAAAATCCTGACTCTTACAATGTCATGATGTCAGTCCCACCCCCAGCAAAACAAACCCTACACACTGTAGATTCAACTAATATCAAGGGCCCAACAAAGCCTATAAACTCGATGAGAAAACATCTATGTGCCGATTTCAGCAATCCACTAAACCACACTATACATAAACTCATAGTAAAATACTTACCTTACATTCATGTCCTTCTGCTAAATCCAAGAAAATTATACGTTCGGCTTAGAAGGTATTATTTTCAATTTAATGCAATTCCTTTGCTGTCATTATCCGGTAGGGTGGCCCAGATTATTGTGCTTTCTGAAATCTACGGCAAATTGTTGCCACCCCTCCTCTTAATACAAGTCACTAGTCAAAGCCCCCTAGGATCATGCTGCTAAAATAAATGGAACGCAACGCAATTTGAAGCCATCAGACTCCTGGTGGTTAAAAGTAATAAGAAGAGTGCGTTTCATTTGATAACTAGTCGGGATCTTAACTACTTCTTTCATCATCAAAAATACTTCACCAGACTTCTGGCAACCTTTCCAAAATATTTTTTTGCAAAAACTGTTCCCCTTATCCATTGTCAGTTACCAATTTCCCAGTCCATTAGGCTGGGTACACACCGCCATATTTTCCGTCCGAACCGCAAAGTGCTGTGTACCGTCCGTCCTGACGTAATCCGATGGTGTGGGCGGGCCGTACACGACCGAACTCGTTTGCCTGTTCCTCCGTACGTGAAACAGTATGGATTTTGCACGAAAGGTCGCGCACACATGGACCGACAGTCAATTGTCCCACCAAGCACTCACTGGTAACAAGTGGCTCAGTCGGGACACAAACACGCAGCCTTACTGCACTCAGCCTTACTGCCTCAGGCCTTACGGCACCAGCCTTTCCGGGCCCATTTTAACCAAATTCCCTCTACACCATGTACTTAAGTGTTAACACACAACAACCACAGCACATGTCACTTTTACGTACATCCGAACGTGTATATTAACTTACTACATACACACACCTACATATTTTACTGCAGTCACTTTCCATATGGACCCGATCTTTAATATCTAAAATTAGAGATGGCAGAACTTTCGAAAGTTCGGCTCCGTTGTCAAACTTTCGAACTATAATGGAAAGTCGAAAACGGACCCATTAAAAAATCAATGGTAGTAAATTGTTCGAAAAGTTCTATGAAATACAATTAAAATATCAATGGTAACTTAATGTAAGGATGTGGCCCTGTGAAATGTTCTGGGGAACATGTTACAATATCCAGGCCTTTTCCAAAACCCAATTTTACTCTCACTCTCGCTATATTTGAGCCTCGTTCGTCGCCGAGGTACCATGTAACAATTTTACTCGCGTTTCGATTCCTTGCGCATAGGTTTTAATTAACACTTTACACTCACCTGATTCGATGCTCGCGTATAGGCTTTAATGGACACCTTACTCGTAGATTCAATGTTTCGCGCCCCCCCCCCTAGATACCATTGGACATTGACTCACCAGATTCTATTCTCGCTTATAGGTTTTAATGGACACTGTTAACCGGGATTCGTGCTCACGTTCACGCCTAGAGACCATGTCATTTTACTCGCGTATTTCAATGCTCACTTATAGGTTTTAATGGACCTTTACTTGCGGATTCGATGCTTGCGTATAGGTAATACTAGGCATTTTACTTGCACAGTCGAACGGTCCGAACAATCGATATTTATCGACAGTCGAAAATAATCGAAATCCAGTCCAGGATAGTTCGAGAAGTCCGATTGTGTTCAATTCGATATAGTTCGGCTCGAACTCGGTTCGAAGTTTCCTAGTCCATCTCTAATTCGATGCAATAATGTGTTAAAAAATGTAGACCATATATAATAGGGCTAAAACAGATGTTGTATATACTAAGCACAATGTAGAGGCCGAGCAGGTTTAATTAAAGGGAGCTCCAGTCCAAGTAATTCCAACCCAAACCTCTAAATTTCACACCCTAGGTTTTACAATACTTTGGCTGCTACACTTCCTAAGTTGACTTCACGGGTCCAGAGTCAGGTCCCGCCCACACACACTTTTTGGCTGTGTCTGGGGCACCGATGGAAGAATGCCGTTTGCATTAAGTGCATACTGGCATGATTAGAAAAATATATTTTAAGACTAGACTTTAATTTTCAATATTTGAAACCACTTTTTTTAATCTAAGAAAATAGCCTCACAACTTCAAACACATACCATGCAGCAATCGCTGCTAGTCACATTAACAATGTTGGCGTAGCAGTAAAGACGAATTATAACAACAAAGTTTTGCCACCGGGCTTGCAAGTTTACATTCAGTCAGGAAAAAAAGCTAAAATTCCGACAATAAACGGTGTAATTGGTAATGTAATAGGTGTAAATAGGTGTAATAGGTAATAGGTAATCTATCTACTGTATCTGTAATAGGTGTAATTGGTAATATAATGGGTGTAAATAGGTGTAATAGGTAATCTATCTACTGTATCTGTAATAGGTGTAATTGGTAATGAAATAGGTGTAAATAGGTGTAATAGGTAATAGGTAATCTATCTACTGTATCTGTAATAGGTGTAATTGGTAATGGTAATAGGTGTAAATAGGTGTAATAGGTAATAGGGAAGCTATCTACTGATAGTAATAGGTGTAATGGTAATGTAATAGGTGTAATAGGAAATAGGTAATCTATCTACTGTATCTGTAATAGGTGTAATTGGTAATGTAATAGGTGTAAATAGGTGTAATAGGTAATAGGTAACCTATCTACTGTATCTGTAATAGGTGTAATTGGTAATGTAATAGGTGTAAATAGGTGTAATAGGTAATAGGTAATCTATCTACTGTATCTGTAATAGGTGTAATAGGTAATGAAATAGGTGTAAATAGGTGTAATAGGTAATAGGTAACCTATCTACTGTATCTGTAATAGGTGTAATTGGTAATGTAATAGGTGTAAATAGGTGTAATAGGTAATAGGTAACTATCTACTGTATCTGTAATAGGTGTAATTGGTAATGTAATAGGGTTAAATAGGTGTAGGTATATAGGTAATATTATCTATACGTATCTGTAATAGGTGTAATAGATAATGTAATAGGTGTAAATAGGTGTATATGTAATCGGTAATCTATCTACTGTATCTGTAATAGGTGTAATTGGTTATGTAATGGGTGTAATAGGGGGAATAGGTAATCAATCTACTGTATCTGTAATAGGTGTAATTGGTAATGTAATAGGTGTAAATAGGTGTAATAGGTAATAGGTAATCTATCTACTGTATCTGTAATAGGTGTAATTGGTAATGTAATAGGTGTAATAGGAAATAGGTAATCTATCTACTGTATCTGTAATAGGTGTAATTGGTAATGTATAGGTTGTAAATAGGTGTAATAGGTAATAGTAACCTATCTACTGTATCTGTAATAGGTGTAATTGGTAATGTATAGGTGTAAATAGGTGTAATAGGTAATAGGTAATCTATCTACTGTATCTGTAATAGGTGTAATAGGTAATGAATAGGTGTAAATAGGTGTAATAGTTATAGGTAAACCTATCTACTGTATCTGTAATAGTGTAATTGGTAATGTAATAGGTGTAAATAGGTGTAATAGTAATGGTAACCTATCTACTGTATCTGTAATAGGTGTAATTGGTAATGTAATAGGTGTAATAGGTTTAATAGGAATAGGTAACTATCTACTGTATCTGTAATAGGTGTAATAATAATGTAATAGGTTTAAATAGGTGTAATAGGTAATCGGTAATCTATCTACTGTATCTGAATAGGTGTAATTGTTATGTAATGGGTGTAAATAGGTGTAATAGGTAATCAATCTACTGTATCTGCAATAGGTGTAATTGGTAATGTAATAGGTGTAAATGGTGTAATAGGTTAGGTAATAGTTTCTATCTACTGTATCTGTAATAGGTGTAATTGGTAATGTAATAGGTGTAAATAGGTGTAATAGGTAATAGGTAAACCTATTACAGATATAGTAGATAGATTACTATTACCTATTACACCTATTTACACCTATTACATTACCAATTACACCTATTACAGATACATAGATGATTACCTATTACCTATTAACCTATTATAACATTACCAATTACACCTATTACAGAACAGTAGATAGATTACCTATTACCTATTACACCTATTTCACCTATACATTACCAATTACACCTATTACAATACAGTATATGATTAACTATTTCCTATTACACCTATTTACACCCATTACATTACCAATTACACCTATTACAGAACAGTAGATAGATTACCTATTACTATTCACCTATTACACCTATTACATTACCAATTACACCTTTTACAGATACAGTAGATAGATTACCTATTACCTATTACACCTATTTACACCTATTACATTACCAATTACACCTATTGCAGATACAGTAGATTGATTACCTATTACACCTATTACACCCATTACATAACCAATTACACCTATTACAGTACAGTAGATAGATTACCGATTACCTATTACACCTATTTACACCTATTACATTATCTATTACACCTATTACAGATACAGTAGATAGATTACCTATTACCTATTACACCTATTTACACCTATTACATTACCAATTACACCTATTACAGATACAGTAGATAGGTTACCTATTACCTATTACACCTATTTACACCTATTACATTACCAATTACACCTATTACAGATACAGTAGATAGGTTACCTATTACCTATTACACCTATTTACACCTATTTCATTACCTATTACACCTATTACAGATACAGTAGATAGATTACCTATTACCTATTACACCTATTTAACACTATTCATTACCAATTACCCTATTCAGATACAGTAGATAGGTTACCTATTACCTATTACACCTATTTACACCTATTACATTACCAATTACACCTATTACAGATACAGTAGATAGATTACCTATTTCCTATTACACCTATTACATTACCAATTACACCTATTACGATACAGTAGATAGCTTACCTATTACCTATTACACCTATTTACACCTATTACATTACCAATTACACCTATTACAGATACAGTAGATAGATTACCTATTACCTATTACACCTATTTACACCTATTTCATTACCAATTACACCTATTACAGATACAGTAGATAGATTCCTATTACACCTATTTACACCCATTATATTACCAATTACACCTATTACAGATACAGTAGATAGATTACCTATTACCTATTACACCTTTTTACACCTATTACACTACCATAGAGATTACCTTTTACCTATTACACCTATTACATTACCAATTACACCTATTACAGATACAGTAGAAGATTACCTATTACCTATTACACCTATTTACACCTATTACATTATCTATTACACCTATTACAGATACAGTAGATAGATTACCTATTACACCTATTTACACCTATTACATTACCTATTACACCTAATACAGATACAGTAGATAGATTACCTATTGCCTATTACACCTATTTACACCTATTACATTACCTATTACACCTATTACAGATACAGTAGATAGATTACCTATTACACCTTTTTACACCTATTACATTATCTATTACACATATTACAGATCAGAAGATGATTACTGAACCTATTACACCTATTTACACCTATTACATTATCTATTACACCTATTACAGATACAGTAGATAGATTACCTATTAATACCAATTTACCAGACAAGAGTTTGAGATTCAGCTCAAGAAGAGCTGAACTTTTAAAGCACAAATATAAAATTAATTTACTTTTCTATAGGGTAAGAAATCATCTTTCCCTCAGCTTGTCAGGTCTCCCCATATGAAACTCAGTGACAATACCCCAGTTCCCTTCAAACTATGCAGGAGCAGATAGAGACACCAGTACAGTAAACTGAGTAAATTGACATTCCTCACCTCCTTAGCATGCTGTGGGCAGCAGTTTCCACTTACTTAGAGCAGAGAAAGACAGATGTTCACTTGACCTTTCTCTGCTATGGACGCCGCTACACTTTCTCAAGGGGAGCAGACCGGCCACTTCTGGTAAAAATTCTGGTGAACTCTGCTGTGCATAAGTGCCCATAGAGGGGGCTCTGAGTGCCACCTCTGGCATCTGTGCCATAGGTTAGCCACCACTGTTATAGGAATAATTGAAGTTAACAGCGAAAGCATCCTTATCTGACATGACCGATTCCTATCCTATATAAAATGGCTCAATAAGTTTCACACCAAGTTACAAAGACCTTGGAGATATTTTTTTGGTCATTGAAATCCTTAGTGATATTTATATTTTACAATATTTACAACAGGAGTACATTATTCTCTATTCACAGAGATTTTATCTGTGTCTCATGACAGTGAGCTCTTCCTACTGGGTAACCAAGGGCTATCTGTCTCTTTATATCCTTTGTTCCATTGACTACTCTGTACAAGAGTTTGCACACTTTATAGGATAACAACACACACAGGCTAAATCCAGTGGATATCATTCTGATGAGACGCGATGTAAGTCTTTGCTTTGTTTGGGTTGTTAAAATAATTGTCCAACAAAAACACAGCGAGCAATCTACTGGGCAGCCATTGGCACTAGCTAACATGAGGGTTTTAATGCTTATGTATATGATTTGTACAAGCAATGGCAGTACTAATTTTAAGACTTCTTATTCCCACTAAAAGCAACTCTGTCCACTTAGTAATTCATATAGATGTTCTCACTATATCACAATAACTGTACTGCTAAAAAAAATTCCTGTGCTTCCTTCTACATCGCTATCATTTAAACTCAATCATTTAACTCATTCGGCTTTAGATATTAGCTACTTCTGCCGAGCAGGCATCTTGCCCTTTATACCAGCTGAGGGGGAAAAAAATCTAAAAGGGAAGCTAAGTGTGGAAAGAAAATGTGAATTCTATTTTCTTCCCCTGTAACGGAAACTTTGCTAATTTGAACAGAAGGTTTAGAGAGCGGTTTGAGAAAATAATTAGTGTTTTTCCCCTTCTCTCTCTCCTCCTTGGCAGAGATGATTTTATTTGGAATTCACAAATGAGAGATTTTGTGCATGGGGTAAAGGTGCAATCCATCAGACTGTCAGCGGGCAGAGCAAAGGAGGCGGCGGAGGGTAATATTGTCCCTATAGATCGTCTGTATTGGTGAACTGACTGCGCGAGATCAGAATTTTATGGGATTTTTATAGCGACAGAGTTGGGTAGTCCTGCAATTATTTATACCCAGAATGTATTTGCTACGCAGAGAAACGACTTAGAAATAGAAAAAATGCTGATGCCCTGTGTTTTTCCAGAGATCATAGAATGTGAGTTATGGAGAGAAACAGAAAACAATTATACCCTCGTCTCGCTGATCAACTGGCAAAAAGCATTGGGGAGGTATTTAAATAGACCTTACGGCAATTTCATTCCACAATAACAGGTTGATTAATACACAAAGCTTTTGCAACTTCTGCTTTGTTCCAATGTCCAAAGTATGTACTGGTAAATGAACCCCCACAAAATAGTACACCCTTGATACATCCTAAATGTGTACACGCCAGGCACCAATAGAGGTTTCGAAAGGGTTGGCAGACAGTTTGACTGTCTAGAGGTTTGATTTGTGTGTCCTCTGGTCAGCAAACTCTCCTTCTATTCACCGTTATTTCTACATGTAGGACTTCATTCATAAAGGATTGATAGAAACACCATGGTTCAGAGCTGCAGGGGGAGGATAATAAAGTGAACCTGATCTCAGTACAGATCTGTGCAATGCATTTCTCAGTAGTCACCTATTTACAATACTGTCTGCAGTAGGTCCGATTCTGTGTAAAGATCAAACTGAATGCAACATGCAACCTTGACATCATGGCTTTACTTAAATGGTTATTAGTAAAACCTGCAGCAGAATAGTGTTAAAAGTGTTTTGATTATTTATATCTGGTATTTTATTGTATATTGTGCAAATATGTTTACTGGGATGTAGAAATATTTTCTGGATTTTATATTTATATGATGGTCTTTAAAAGCCAAGGCTGCTGGGAAATCCACCCCAGGTGCACCGATGATTCAGTGGAACACCTTGTAGTCTGAATGCAGTTTGCTACAGGTATTCTGGATCGTTTGGGAGTTTACACACTGATCTTCCGTAGTGTGAAGCTGGATTGTTGTTTCGCTTGTTATAATTTGTTTTCACAGTGCCCGAGTGAAGGACATTATTTCTTTAAGCAGTTCCTGCATACAAAATTAACTGGTGCTTCAAGTGGAAGGGACAATATCTGCAGTTAAAGGGATTCCATCTACAGTTTAAGGGATGGTACCTGCAGTTGAAGGGACAATATCTGCTGTTATAGAGACGTGTCTACAAATATGGGAGAATGGTTTTGACCCACCTGGACTGCTAGAGCCAGCTCAAAGCAACAATAAGAGGAAGAAGCTATTTCTGATAAAGGTGAAGATACCCCACCTAAATGTGGCAGCTTTTCCTAACTTGGAGAAATTGTTGGTTTGACTGATAAGATGGCGAAAGTTCAGTGATCGAGACGATAACAAGTAGGAGAATGTTATCGCGAACAAGAGAAATCAGGAGTGTATGAGGAAGTTTGTTTGCATGGTGCAAAGTGAGATGATCATTTCTTTGAGGTAAGAATAATTCCACACAATATTATTACTGTTCCAAGTTGAAAACGGTTGAATTGAAAGAGGAAATTGAACACATTGTCCGGAGGTTTATGGTGATCTCTTGAAAGTGAAATTACGGAGGAAGCAGCCTTGTTGGTGGTATTGATAGACTGTGCTCTGGTCTAGGTAGAATGTAGCCAGAGTATGTATGTATAATTTTATTATAAACGCCACTTGTGTACGCAGTGCTGTACATTAAAAATATGTACAAAAGGGGATAAGTGCAAGCCATATACAGATAGATAAAAATGAAATTAAATACAATTTCATACATCGGTTAAGAAACATATATATTAATGTGTATAAATGGATATAAGTGCAACAAGCCATGATTAGGAATGAGATCCCTGCCCTGAAGAGCTTACAATCTAAGTGGGGGGGACACAAACAGATACAAGTGGGGGGTGAGTTCAAAGTGCTAAAAGGGCTAACAATCATTTGTTGTGCTGATGCTCAGAAGGTAGGATAACAGTCTAGATTTGAAGTATTAATGGATGTCACCAGGCGAAGCGAGAGTGGGAGAAAGTTCCAAAGGTAGGGAGCAGCAAGAGAGAATGGTTTAAGACAGGGGCAGCAGTGTTAGTTGGGGGTCTGTGGAGAAGATTCATTGCGAGGAACGGAGGACACGGACTGGAACATAAGGGACCAAGAAAAGATAAGTAGGGGTGCAGTAGACAAAGGGATTTAAAGGTTAAAGAAAGTATTGAATATGATTCTTTGTTTGATGGGAAGCCACCCTATGGACTGAAGTATCGGGGCTGCAGGTTCTCTTTTGGAGAGAGGCGAGATGATCCGAGCTGCCGAATTTAAGATAGACTGGAGAGGAGAAAGATGAGAGGCTGGGAGTCCAAGTAGTAGAATGTTACAGTAGTCAAAACGGGAGATTATAAGGGCATGGATGAAATTTTAGTAGTGGAGAGAGAAAGAAAATGGTGGATCTTGGCAAAATTATTAATTCAGTTTCGGATAGATTGAGTTTAAGGTGGCGGTGCGCCATCCAGGAAGTGATAGAGAGCAGACCTTTAGATATTTGGGATTGAACTTCAGGGTTTAGTGTTTGGTTGGACAAGTAAATTTGGTATCATCAGCATATAAGTGATACTTAAAACCGAAAAAGAACTGATTATTTTTCCCAAAGAGATAGTGTAGAGGAGAACAGCAAGGGTCCTAAAACCGAGCCCGAGGGACCCCACACTAAGCGGAACAGGAGAGCGAACAGGAGAGGAAGTCTTGTCCGAACTTCTCAAAATCCGGCCCGCTCGAGGATCTGCGAATTTTCGAAAAAAATTTGAAAATTCGAAAATCCGCAAGCGGACCCATTAAATGAAAAATACCCCTCGAAATTACGAGATTTTCCATTCTCGAAAATTTTCGAAAATACGAGAACTAGTATTTTCGAAAATATGTATTTTCTAAATATGTGTAATCGTCATAATTTCGAAATCTTCGAAAATAGTATTTATGGAAATAAGATAAATCCTGTATTTTCTAAAATTTGAAAATACGAAAAATCCGCCAATCGGAAGTTCGGAAGGGGAAAATCTGGAAAAATCCACCGTTCGCGAACGGGATAAATCCGGGCGGATCCGGGTTTGGATACGTGAACTGGCCATCCCTATTAGAGAGATACAAAGATACCCATGCCACAGCTTGATTGTGATGCCCAGAGAATATAGAATCTGCATAAGAAGAGAGTGGTCCACATTATCAAAGGCAGCCGATAAGCCAAGGAGAATGTGGCCGGAACTGTCCTTTGGCTTTGGCAGTTTGTAGGTCATTTGAGACATTGCAGAGGGCCATTTCAGTTGAATGACCCGGTCAGAATCCTGATTGTAACGGTCCAATAAGTTTTTAGCATGGAGGTATTTCGTAATGCGTGTAGAGACAAGACGTTCAAGGAGTTTTGATGCAAATGGTAAAAGGGAGACAGGGCGGAAGTTTGAGTGATAGGTAGGGTCCAGAGAGGGTTTTTTAAGAAGAGGTTTGACACGCATGTTTAAAGGCAGCAGGAAAAATCCCAGAGGTCATGGAGGAATTAAAAATGTGAGAAAATGTAAGGTAAAGAATTTTAGTGCAGTGTCTGAGTAAGAAGGAGGCATGGGACCAAGGGGACACATTGGAAGCGCGAGGACAACAGGAGGTCAAAGACTTCAGAATGGGTGACAGGGATGAAAGATTCCAGAACTGCAAGTGGTGGGGCAGGCAAAAGAAGGTGAAAGTTGTCCTGGGGGGAGGGGATTAGTGTGCGGATATCATCTATTTTATTCTAAAGTAGTCTGCAAAATCCTGGAGGAGCGTTAGTAGTGAAGAGTGTCAGTAGAGGAGGGCTGCAAGAGAGGGTTAAATAGCGAAAATAGACAATGTGGGTTATTTTTATTGCTGTTTATAAGTGTGCTAAAATAGGAGTGTTTAGCTGCTGAAAGAGCCAATTAAGACAACGAACATGAGCTTGAAATGGTTAAGTCGGCCTGACTGCATGACTTTTCCACAGCTGCACGAGCACAGCGTCGTAGGAACTTGGTATCTGAATTTAGCCAAGGACGGGGATTAGTGGGGCAACGTTTGTGAGTTTGTATGGGGGCAAAGGAGTCAATAGTAGTGGATAAGATAGAGATATACGAATGTATTAGGGAATCAGGGTAGAGTCAGACATGAGGGCAGCGAGGCTAGAACCAGAGAAGAGGAGAGAGCAGGAAGGTCTATTGCATGGGTGTTGCGAACATGGACGTAGATGGAGTGCCAGAGGAGAGGAGAGTTGGTGGTAGAAAAAGTAATTAGATTATGATCAGAGAGTGGGAAGGAGTTACTAGCAAACTGTGAGACAGAGATTTTTATAAGGACCAAGTCCAGGAGGTGACCATCCTTATGGGTTTTTGTGTAGTCCACTTCTGGAGGAAGAAGGAAGAACTTAGGTGGAGAAAGCAGAGGGCCAGGATCGCTTAGCTCGTCAATGTGACAATTGAAATCACCTAAATTATACAATTGGAGGAAAGAAATAGAGAGCCAGGTTTCAAACTCTGTAAGGAAGTGGCTGGGGCTGAGGCAGAAGGGGGTCTGATATGACTGCTACTCATAGACATAACAGTTGAAAAGTTGGACAGCATGGACTTCGGAAGAGAACAAGTATAGTGGCAGATAGGGGAAAAGGGAAGACCACCCCTCCACCCTGTTCTGAGAATGAGGCGAATGAGAGAAAGATAGACCACCATGCTAATGGAAGCTTCGACGGAGTATCATGATGTGAGATCCAAGTCTCCGTAAGAGCCAGGAGATGAAAGGCATTAGAACAGAACAGGTCATCAATAAAGGTGTGTTTGTTAGCAAGAGAGCGTGTATTAAGGAGGCCACAGGAAAAAGGAATATCTTAGAATAGCAAAGCTGAAAATATGTGTAAGAAGTATAAGAATATGTTTGTGTCTACAATAGGGCGCACTGCTCTAGATGAATAATCACTGACACTAAAAATACAAAATCTTTAAAGGGCATGTCCACCCCCAAAACTAAAATTTAACCCCATACTGGCCCCACTGTGTAGTGTTAAAAAATGCTTACCTTATTCCTCTGCTCGTTATGGTTCCCTGCAGTGCCTTTCCAAAGTTAAAGCATGTCCACCCCATTTATACAAATGCTATAGTTATTTGAAGCAAAACTCCCCCGATCATTACTTACATTACCTTGTTCCCCGACGATGAGTCCCAGCCCTCTCTTGCATGAACTGCAAGCAGGGGGCCGGACCAGCAGCTGCGTCCATGATTGGTTGAGAGGCAGCCCATCACGGACGCGGATTCCGGCTGTACTGAACAACGGGGGAAAAAGGCAAAGTTAAGTATAGATTGGGAGAGTTTTGCTTCAAATAACTATAGCGGTTGGGGTTGGGAGCCCTACACAGTGGGGACAGTAGTGGGTTAATTATAATTTTGTGGTGGACATGCACTTTAAGAAAAGTGAAGAGTAGGAGGAGCCAGTGAGTCATCCGGTCCTGCTTCATCTCTGTCCTGGCACAGGTAGGGTAGCCCTGCTCCCTCCGCATCCCTTCTGTTTGCTTCATCCCCTAGCTATAAAACCTTTTACTGTGTGTAGCCCACCTCATACACCAAACGCAGGTTTTACTTTGCAAAAAAAGCCACAGAAAGATACATACAGACTTTCATTCCCCCAGTGCTCTCAATAGCCGGCAGCCAGTCTGTGATTGGCTGCTGACTAGCCAATCACAGACGCGGCTGCCGGCAAGCCAATTACAGATGCGGTTGCCTGCTAGCCAATTACAGAAGCGGCTGCCGGTCCCACCCCTCTCTGCTGCTTCTGGCTAGCAGAGAGCCGGAATAGCGGGGGGATCGAAGGTCTGTAAGTATCTTCTGTAGCTTTTCTTACAAAAGTAAATCGATGGTTGGGGGTGGAATGGGGTAAGCTACACGTAGTAAAAAGTTTAATTTAGGGGAGGAAATACCCTTTAATAGAAGAAGTAAAAATGATATTAAAACTCAAAGAATTTAGAAATTGTATTAAACATCTACATTTGTTAATTATCCAATGCCAGACCTAATATGATGAGCCAGTGGGGAGCTCAGTATATCTATCTATATATATACTGGAGGAAGAGTCAAGGCCATAAACTGCTTTTGCCACACCAAAGGTTTTTATATCAGTTTACACATTTGCATTTGGTGTACGCCGAGCACTAGTCACATTGCACCAAACGTCAATGTTCATGTTTAAGGTTATTTCTTTTAGTTGGAAAACCCATCCTAACACACGAGCAACGAGAATGTTTCATAGGACAGTCCATGTAGCATTAACATTTTGACAGAAAAATGTCCTTAAAACAATGAAGGGACATCTCTAATTAAAATGAGGAATTTAGTGACTGTAGCGAGGTTCCCAGGGCAACAGAAGTTTAGTTGCCATTTGTCAACTGTACTTTTTACATCTTTGAGAACACCAAATATTCACAATCAGATTCCAATAAATTCTGCTGCAAAATCTTCATAGGAGTTGCATTTGTATGGCCTCCTTAAAGGAAATCACACCATGAAATTGTATTTTGTAAATCACTCCACAAAATCCGGATGTAAGATCCCAATATTGTGTGATCGCTGGTTTGTGTATGGAGGATCGTACGATCATCGTACAATTTTTTTAAAAATTATTGGGCCAATGGGAAAATTTTATCATACGATTATCGACGGTACGAACAGGAATATGTTTGTGTGTGGGCCCCTTAAAAAACTTATCTGAAATGCTGCGCACCACCCTGTAGCTACCGTCAGTCAAGGATATGACAGTTGGCATCACTGCCAATGACTGAATGGTATTTCCCCAGCTGTCTCCTCTAAACACATGCAAGCTCATAGCGAGCTCAAAAAGACCGAAGTGTAGGTGGAAACCTTTTAATAGGGAAGGGGGAGTAGCACAATTTGCTGCAAAACAGATTAGTCCTACATTTTTAACTATATATAATTTTTCATTTGAGGGGTGGCATTCCCCTTTAACATACTCAAGACAGGTCTATTTTGCTCATTTTGAGAATAAATATTTGAAGACACCTGGACAGAAAAATATTGTGTCATGGGAATTACTTTAGATTTTTCTATGGTTCCCATAATAATGTTGTGATTCAGTTCTATATTAATGCTAGTCTTGTCCTAAAGATTTAGAAACTGACTACACACCCTCAATGCAAGCCCCATGACTTTTTCTTACCCTGGGTATCATGCAATAGAGCAAGAATTTACTACCTACTTCCTTCTAATTTTGAGCTGATCTGTCTAGTACACATGCACTCTCCTACAATGTCAAGAAAACATAGAGGCACATGGGAAATACATCAACTTGGCAGGACAGGTCAAGCGTTGCAGTCCCACTCTTATTCAAGAACTCGCCATACCTAGAACACAGAAATTAAATCGAGGGGGGGTCAAGCATTGACTCAGTAAACCTTTATTATAGCATTTAAAGCCAAACAAAATGAAGCCACCATTAATAAATAATGTATACAATATTTTATTTTTATTATTTGTAAGGATATTTCTTATATTGTAGACTAGCCATAGATATGGCTTATTTAGATTTTCGTGCAGTGAATTAATGTTTGAGTAACAAAGGTTACGACTGAATTCTAAGCAGCTCAGTTACCACAGAATCCTGCACTTAGCCGTTTATTTATTTGCTGGAGACATTACCGTAATGTACATGGTAATGTATGCCAATTTGCATAAGGCACAAATAATGCGATATGAGATTGTCTGGGGGTGTAAATAAATTCAGTTTTCCAAGATTAAAGTGTTATAATATTAGTACTACAGTAGATCACTTCACTGAAATAACGAGGAGAAGGATTTAGAGGTGGTTAATCTCATTAATTGGAAGGAGAATGATGGAGAACAACGTAACTTTTGAGGAAACCCACCCTGCACCCTGAATTTTCATATTAAACTTTCTAAACAAAAGTTGAACTACTTACCTTAGAAGTTTCCAACAGAAGTGAGGTCAACCAGCAGTGTTGGAAGTTGAACTCTCTCCCGGAACATGGTATTTCAATATTTACCATAATACAGAATACAGTTTTTGGTTAAAATATAAATCTACCACTCTGTGTTGCCCAACATTAACGCAATTGAGGTGTAATTGGTAATGTAATAGGTGTAAATAGGTGTAATAGGTAATAGGTAATCTATCTACTGTATCTGTAAAAGGTGTAATTGGTAATGTAATAGGTGTAAATAGGTGTAATAGGTAATAGGTAATCTATCTACTGTATCTGTAATAGGTGTAATTGGTAATGTAATAGGTGTAAATAGGTGTAATAGTATATGTAATCTATCTACTGTATCTGAATAGGTGTAATAGATATGTAATAGTGTAAATAGGTGTAATAGGGTAATGGTAATCTACTACTGTCTGTAATAGGTGTAATTGTTATGTAATGGGTGTAAATAGGTGTAATAGGTAATCAATCTACTGTATCTGCAATAGGTGTAATTGGTAATGTAATAGGTGTAAATAGGTGTAATAGGTAATAGGTAATCTATCTACTGTATCTGTAATAGGTGTAATTGGTAATGTAATAGGTGTAAATAGGTGTAATAGGTAATAAGTAATCTATCTACTGCCTGTGTCTACCTGTTTGAGTTGTTTTAATCAAATCACAGAATTCAGGTTAATTTGTCATGTTGGCAATATGCAATAAATAAATGGGTTTTGGGATGCAGTTTGGCCATATATATATAATATCAAAGAGTCATGTAACACTGATGGATTTTAAGATATAATTAATGACAACTAAATGTCATTTCCATACCCTGCAATATTACCCCTTTAATAGTTTATTTATAAAGATATCATTTATAGAAAATGAGTGGTTCTTGTGTATTATAAAAATGTAATGAGTGGGATTAGTCTGTCTTGGATCTATCATAGGAAGGTAAAGGGCCAGTGAATAGGTTTTCAGTTCAAGGTGAATAACATGGCCTATTAGTTATTATGGAAACTGATTTTCTCCACAGCCCCATTGAATTTTATTGGTTTTGCAACGTGGAAAAATGCATGCAGCTGTTATCACATGGCTATTCAACACAGCGCACTGGTGGGAAACAATGTTCATTCAGTACATACTAAATAGTGTGAAAAGTAACCAGGGGTATAATCCTGTACTATATGGCTACTTTTAGCGGGTGCAGATTTGCTGCTAGAGAAACACTAGAGGAGACCGTCGGGAAAACACTCAGGATGTTCATATGACATTCGTCTGAAAGTAGCCTAAGCTTCAAAGCTGTGTTTAGCACATGCTGGAAATGTCCTGGGTTTGCCTTAGTATTTATATGAACATTGGTGAATGATGATTGGCAGTAATTGTCGGGGCTTGGATGCAGGAAACTGCTTGTTAGAGAAATCAACTAGACCTTGCGCTTCAGTCAAAGGAATGTCTATTTATTTCTTTGTCTGGGTGTGTAGGAAGCTTCCTCGCTCTGTATCGGGGTTAACTTAATCTGTGTGTGTTTGCACGTATTTGTTTCTATCTTAGTGCCAATTTCTTCGTCCTGCAGAATGTTCATAAAGATGAGTTCTTCCTGAAGGTGGCCATACACTATTACGATCATAATTATAATCTTCAACCGACCAATGTTGATAGACAGATGTACAATGTTAATTGTACATAGATGTACCATACATATTGTTCGACATTCAATTTGTTTTATGATTAACGTCTAATGTTGTGTATTGTGAGGTTACATTACATTTAATCGGAACTTCAGAAAACACTACGATCATTTTACCAATCGAATATTGCCATCTAATGTTGCATAATAAGATCGGGAAAATGTAAAATTTTTCGCCAAATCAATGGAAATGCGGGATTGTATGTCGGATTTTACATAAAATCGGCCTAATGTATGATTACCTTAATTAAGTCTTATAAGCTGGGTACACACCATGGAAATTTTTATTTCTGACTTACTGTTCCCAACTAGCAAGCGGTCAGCAGGAAAGCAAAAGGAGTAGCAGGCGACAGTTCCCTTGACCTAGCGTACAGTCCATAGAGGACCCCATGATTGGCCATGATTTTCCATCGCCCGTTCATCCGATTCTGATAAGTGGAAGGTCAGGCATCAGCCCCCAGAAGAAAACATCCAATCCAAATGATTGTACAGTGTGTACCCAGCCTTAAGCTAGACATACACATAGCCGATATTCCGCAAATCCCTTTGGATGTGACATCCTTTCAATTACGATCATAAAGCAGGTCACAATCACCCACACACCCTGCCTTGCCAACCCTCTCCTAACCTCGCACACAAAAAATATAGAGGAGAACGATCAGGTGGGTGAATCTTCCCAAATTATCAACAGATTCCAACAAACTCTATCAATAATTCACAATGAAAGTCTTATTTGCATGGTCTGTTTTATTCTACATACCTAATAGACAGCCCATGGTGCTGAATGTATCCTTCAAACACAACAGAGACTTTCTGCTTAGTTTAGTAGAACCATACCATCCTGCACTATGTGATGAAGGTTCATTAATACATTAACACTGTATATTTACACTTGGTTCTCATAGCTGATATAATCATTTTTAATATTCTCTATTAAATGAGTCATTACTACTAAGCATGTGAAAGAAACAATCGCACCTAATTCACACTAGAACTTTAAATGGCATTTTTAGCCTTTGGGTTAAGTTCTACCTTTTTTTCACAAAAGTAAGTGGGAGAATTGCATTGTTAAGAAAGGTTAAAGAAAATAACACACAGAGTAGTTAAAACATAAATGAATAATGCATCATAGTGGCAGATATAATTCAATAGTTTATTGGATCAACTTTTCGTTGTTATAGAAACTCTTTCTTAAGAGCAAAAACACACACACACGCACACACATGCATTTTTCTAATAACTAGAAAACGTTCCCCCTGATAAATGATTTATTAAAATCTACACTGGAGAATATTTTGTTTCTTCTTTTTTTTTGGTTTTCTGTGTATTGAGTAGAACACTACATTATACCATTGCAAACTGTTTACCAAAATTTAATTCGTATTCATCTGCAAAAATAACTTTACAAGTCGACTCTGGATCTCTGCTGTAATAGAAAATTAAACAGTTCACACGTATAAAACCAGATTTCAATAGTAACATAGCATAGTAGTGGAGGTTGAATAAAGACGTGTCCATCCAGAAAATATACCATTCTGAAGGTGTGGACCAATTCCTTCCTGACTCTAAATGGCAATTAGAAGTATTCCTGGATAAACTAGAAATCAATGTATTAAAAGGATATCCAACATTAAAACAAAAAACTGGTCACTTGTCAGTTATCTGCAACCCCAATTGCTATTTTATCAATTACATGCTATTCCTTTCTGGCAAAGGTATCTGCCTCCTTACTCTGCTCAATGAGCTTTTTATATTATTGAGCATGTGCAGAGGAGATAATGTCAGGGTTACTTGATTCCTTGATGAAGGCCAAAGAGTACCCACAAGCACTGGGGCGCAGAATCTAAGTATGGCCAGGTCTTACACTGCTGAACCACACCAGGTTGCGGCCCCCAGTACCTGTGAGCGACGAGTCTGAAGAGCCGAGGCACAGCGTCGAGATACCAGAGCTGAGGCACAGGAACAATGACTGGAATGAGGCACAGGAATGAGAAATGAATGAGGCACAGGAACGAGAACTGAATGAGGCACAGAAACAAGGACCAGGAACGAGGTACAGAAACAAGGGCTGTAACAAGGCACAGGAACAAGGACTGAAACGAGGCACAGGAACAAGGACTGGCACAGGAACGAGGAATAGGTAAGATCAGGCAGCCAGTGTGGGAACAAACATCCAACACTTGTTCCCAGCAATTTCTACCTTTTTAAAGTCTGGTGCCACGTCCGTGCATGCTCGTGCCTGTCTGTGCACATCCGCATGTGCACATCTGAGCATGGCCATGCATGGACGCGCACGCCTGGAGGACGTCGCACGTCTATGGTTGTTTCCCCGGCTTCCGTGGGACCTGGTAAAGGTAAGGAGCGGTCCTGACAGAGAAGCAGGGGAAACAGCAGCCATTCATTGGTTGTGATGTCAGTTGTAACTGCCTTGATTGACTGCATGGAGGGTGGGGCCAGCTTACTTTGTTAGAATGGGGACAATAATAATCCTTAAATATCTGGTACTAATGCAGGTAATAAAGTGCAAAATATATCAGTTAGGGTGGGGGGCAGGTAATTGACAACAAGTTATATGTTTGGTGTACTTCCACTGCCAATGGTCCACAACGAGCAGCACTCCAAAGATTCCACTTATGTTAAAAACATTTTTTAATTGGTTGCGCTCCTGCATGTATATAAAAAACAAGTTGTTTTAAAAGTTCTTATCAAGTATAAAATCCAATAAAATGTACATTCAATAGAATAAAACTTACTTACTTCTTAAGTAAAAGTTCCAACCAGTTGTATGATATAAAACAAACTTTATTCACAAATATAAAGTGCCAAATGCAAAAAATTTAAACTGGTGTAGTATCTCTTTAAGGATATGTGGTTCATTTACCCAGAGCCGCTATCACTCTGGTTAAATTATGCTTTCGTAATACAATACCACCGTTGCGAACACTGCAAGATTTTTTAGAAATCCAGTGCTAAAACGTGAGAAAACGCAATATTGAATCCAACGCTAATATGAAGTTAAAGTCGCGCTAACCGGAAGCGAACCGCGACTTAAACTCCATATATTTTCCCAGCGAGTCGGGTAAATAGGCCCCTATATCTATAAAGACCTGAGGCCAAGATTCAGAGTTGTACAATCTTCAAACTCCTTTAAGTCAACACGTTTTACCACCTACTTTGCAGCTCTCTCATAACTGTAAATTCTGCATTTTCGTGCCTTTTTCCAGACTTCCATCATTTGATCCTAAAAGAGATACACCATTTTTACCTCTTTTAATTTTTTTGCTTTTTGCATTTGGCACTTTATATTTGTGAATAAAGTTTGTTTTATGCCATACAACTGGTTGGAACCTCACTTTTACTTAAGAAGTGAGTTTTATTCTATTTAATGAATGTTTTATTTGGATTTTATACTTGATAAGAACTTTTAAAAGAACTTGTTTTTTTCCTTTCTTTTTTATATATAAGCACAAACCAATTTTACTTGAGTAATGACAATTGACCATTTTTTTGTTTTAAGGGTGAACATGTACTTTAACTTCAGCAACTTTCAGTGTTCTTTCATTTTAGAAATAAATCCAGGACTCTCTAGAAGCTATTTAATGAACTTGTCATAAAAGACTTTGTTTTATATGGCCTATTCATGTATTTGTATAAAATGATCATATCCCCAAGCAAGCAATAAGCTTAATCTAATCAGTCTATATAGTCAAGCACCATTATTCCCCTTACTAAGTTGTCCTTCTCTGAACCAGTTCCAAGATGTCTGTTTTTTATACAGAATTTCAAAATGGCACCCCATATTCTAAATGAGGCCTTACCAGTGCTTTGAAAAGAGAATATTTTAGGTGCACATGGTTTTTCGATATTATTATTATTATGTTCTTATAAGAAACCGCATGAAAAAACAAGTGACCATTCTAGCATTGGGTGAGCCTTAACCTCCGTGGATCTTCTCTGAATAATATTTTATCTCTAACTAATTAGTTTTCTCCTACAGTAGGGAGACACCTTGAGTACAGTTACACCTACAGCAGTGGAGATTTGGAATTATTTTATTGTGTCGGTACTTTATATACTTTTTCTACAGTTGGGTGTGAAAGGGCTATTCAGTTTAAACATGCAGTAGGATTATCCCAAATAAACCACTTAATACAGACATCTTGAGGTTGATAAATGTCTTTAGTTAGCTTTCCTTCCTTTATTACTGTAGTAAGCTGATTTAAGCTGCATTATGTACCATGAGTGCAGGTATCACCTTTTTTACCAATCAATATAATCTCTAATGTGCTACACACTAATCAATTCCTATCAGGAGCCCAATGGAGCAAACTTATCCCAGGTAGGTTGTCACAGCCTGAAAAGTGAATGTCCATTGTTGGAGCCTGAGATTGGTTTCTGTGTGTTGTGGAGATGAGTGAACCACTTGACCCTGAAAATATTGATCAGTAGGACTCTGGCACAACCATATTGAATGATGCGGTACTAAACTCCCATCAATCTTTGCCAGAGAATGTCAGTCTGACATTAACTCCTTTATGCAGTCTTCGGCAAATCCCTCACCAGGTATCATTCCATGGGCCTTTATTTTCTTTAATGGCTGCCATAAACAACCTCCTCGTTATTAAATGTAATTTTGTTGTAATCTCCTTTGGTAACTGTCCAGTTCATCATTTCTAATCATAAAGCATACTTCAAAGCAAATTACATTTATGTCCACAATATAAATCAAATCGTTTTTTTGTGCTTGACTTTGTTCTGTTTTGTCTTTTTCCAAGGTGCCAATGGATGTGTTCTGGTGCCCGCTGCCAATTTCCACCAGCAGCTAATGTATGGAGAAGTTACACGGTAATGCGCATTTAACTGGCTATCCATTTGCTCGTCACTCATAAAATGGGACTTCTTTTCATTTCCTCTTTTTAACTCTTTGTGCAGAGTATCCTTTTACACTGGCATGCAGCCCTGTTTATGTTTACAGAATCACATAAAATCCCTGGCCTGAATGCATCTATTCTGTAAAGATTGTGTAAGTTGTCTATTTAACCATTTAACCATTACCACCGATGGGTAACGCAAGGACAACAGAATGTCTGACCTAACACTGCCACTCAGTGGCCATTAAAAGTGTTATTTGCGAATATACAGTTTTTTTTCCCCCTGTGGGTACATTATGCACTAATGACTCATATGATTGTCTTATTTCTCTGCCCTTACTGTTTCACTTTTCGCCATCACCTTTTTTTTTTTTTTATCGCACAGAAACATTGACGGAGCTGTAGCAAATTACCGGTGCAATGGCACAGTAAGCAATTTGTGATATAATGATAAGGCTTCAGCTAAATGCTCTGCAGGGCACGTTGGACACTTGCCACAGAATCTGGTTTTATGTGAGCCATCATTTTTTTATAGCACCTGGGAAATCGCTTTCCTGCTTTTGTTATTACAGGTATTGGACTGTTTATAGAATATGCCGGGACACGTTATTGCACGCTGAGCGATTATGACACTAAGAATATGCAATGGCAAAATATTATTAGGGAGTTGTAATCATTAATAGTCCCACGGGGTAAATAAAAAGTTAGAATGGAATTTTAACCTACTGGATACAATTGTCCTATAGGCAGATGGTGTTCATCTAAAACATCCAACAACTATGGACATTTAAAGAGAGAGTTAAGATCAACAACAGCCAAGGGATTACAGGTCAGACATTGTTGATTTACACTCAGGTAACGGATTTGCTTGAGTGCGATGGAAGCCAGGACACTACATCATTCGCTGTGAAGGGCCCTAACCTCTGATTTACTTTAATAATGTCCCTGCCTATATGCTGCATTTGGAACAGACACAAGATTTTGGAGTCCTGTAACCTGTAGATGTGATTAGACAGTCAAGACCGGAACAAATAATCATTCAGGCCAAGGTCAGTAAGCAGATCATGGTCGTAATCAGAATCACTGCAGAATTTTTCGAGATTGATAGAGAGCCAGCCAGGGCTCGGCGTACGGCTTATTGCATTGTAGCTGCCCACAAGTCACCTTATTTCATTTATTCCTTCAGGGAGAAATACATCATCTGCACCATTATTAGTAACCTTCATGTATTAAAAAAAGACCACTCCAGCTCATTTTATACCATTCTTCAATACAGAGAGACAGGGGATTTGTATGGACTGGGAGGCCCTGTATAAGAGGTTAAATTCCATTGGATTTGAAAGGACGGGTAATTAGTTAGAACCTTAAGATGTGATGGATGGAGAATGGACATTGATCCTTTCTGGGTTTGTGCACCTGCGTATCGTTTTTTTTTTTGATCCTCTGCCAGTTTCTGTAGTAAATGCAGCAACCAGGCTTATGGCTGAGGCTCTTTTCATTACCATAGTGATACATTTATACCCCCACTCCCAAAGACACTTCAGATATGAGAGGTGTATTGTTTGTTTGTTTGTTTTTTAATTCCTTTATTGAACCATCCCTGCTGCATCCCTGTGTCTCTATGATTCACATAGAAAACTTTCTGCATTCCATCTGCTGAGGCATGTCCAGGCCAGCTGGTGGATCATTGATGGTCCCTGGTCTGTGATGTCATCCTATGGCTTTAAACAATGGCTGGCTTGGGAGATAAAGATGCCGTTACTTTGCAGGATAAGAAAACCGTAAACTACATCTTACTCCAGTCTGGAATTTCGTACAGATCCCTTAAATAAACAAGGTGGGAGAGAAAACACCCTTTGAAAATAATTTAATTCACATAAAAATACAAGTACGTGTCTGTATTCATCACTATCAGTCAAAAGTTCAATGTTTATAATGGTCCGGACAATGGTTATTGATTATTTTGGTAATTTCCATCAATTCCATGATCAAACAGCCTGCTCCCAGGTAACCACACTGGATGTCAGTATTAACATCTATGGGCATTTACCGGTAAATAACAAACAACAAATGACATACCGTAAACCATTTTCTGTGTTGCTCTGGGGATTTTATCAACATAGGCAAAATATGGTAACAACTTTTACAATCCGATTGTGCAATGATATAATCTTTGTATACTGTAGGTCCTTTTAAATGTTTTCCTCTGAAAATCCCACCACAGTTACTGTTACAGTGGTTTCTTCCCTCGGTGGTATGGTCAGTTCTACGTATTATTATTATACAGGATTGGAGGACTGATACATTTTTAAATTAAAAGAGAATAATGGCAAGAAAACCTGTATCCATGTCTGCTTAAAACACAGCAACTCAGAGGCAGCAACTGGTGCATCTTAAAGACCAAATACCAAAGAACAATGGACCATGTTCTAAATCTACAGAAATCAATCAGTTAAAATGTTTTTTAAGGCTGAGTACACACGGAGGGACCTTTTGTCCCGTCCGAGCGATCGATATCGGTCGCGGCCGCCCACCCCACACCAGCCAATATTTTTGACCGATCGACCGAAAGTGCCATGAATAAGTAGTTCGGTTGGCCGAAAATATTGGCTGGTGTGTACCCAGCTCAACTGTAGCAGACTAGTAAAAAGGTATCATCTGATTGGTTGAGGCAAATTAAAGGGCATATCCAACCCCCAAACTAAAATTTAACCCACTACTTGCCCCACTGTGTAGTGTAATAAAATACATACCTTACAGCTTTGCTCCTTATGGTTCTCCTGCAGTGCTTGTCCAAAGTCTTAAAGTTTTTATTTAGGGTTGAGATGCTGAAGCACTCAGGAAGTTTTCTGTGTGCTGCTGCTCCTCAGAGAAAGGATATTGGGAGGGAAAAAGTAATCCTATCTCCCTGCCCCAGGTACTTTTGATTTTAACTGTTTTTAAAAAAACTTTATATCCACTATAGTTCTCCTTTAACAGCTCGGGCACCTCTTATTGGAGACAAAATAGCAACTGCACCAATGTTTGGCCCATCACAGTAGAGCCATATTGGACAAAGAACAGAACTGGTAATAGTAGTATGAAGGAGGTCATTTATGTAAAAATATAGAAACCATTCCTAAATAGAGGTGTGGGGGGGGGGGAGGGGGCAACACCAATGTCTTCAGTGTATAATGCTGTTTTAACACTTTACCCTGGGCAGTTTTGATAACACCTCTTACCCACAATGCCCACATTTCTGGGTATTAATCGCCAAAAAATTCTCTCATTCTGAATTGAGAGATCCAGCCGGATGACTAGTGAAAGTCTTCAAGAACTAAACTTCAAGTTCAGTTGATCTAACTGAATACAACAGATATACCATGACCTGGATGAATGAATATTACATATATACCATGACCTGGATGAATGAATATTACAGATATACTATGACCTGGATGAATGAATATTACAGATATACCATGACCTAGATGAATGAATATTACAGATATACCATGACCTAGATGAATGAATATTACTGATAGACCATGACCTGGATGAATGAATATTACAGATATACCATGACCTGGATGAATGAATATCACAGATATACCATGACCTGGATGAATATATATCACAGATATACCATGACCTGGATGGATGAATATTACTGATAGACCATGACCTGGATGAATGAATATTACAGATATACCATGACCTGGATGAATGAATATTACTGATATACCATGACCTGGATGAATGAATATTACGAATACCATGACCTGGGATGAATGAGTATTACAGATATACCCTGACCTGGATGAATGAATATTACAGATATACCATGACCTGGATGAATTAATATAACAGATATACCATGACCTGGATGAATGAATATACAGATACCATGACCTGGATGAATAAAATTACAGATACCATGGCCTGGATGAATGAATATTACAGATAACCATGACCTGGATAATAAATATCACAGATATACCATGACCTGATGGATGTATATTACAGATATACCATGACCTGGATGAATGAATATCGAGATATACCATGACCTGGATGAATGAATATTACAGATATACCATGACCGGATGGATGATAATTACTGATAGACCATGACCTGGATGAATGAATATTACAGATATACCATGACCTGGATGAATGGTATTACAGATTATACATGACTGGATGAAGAAGATTACAGATATACCATGACCTGGATGAATGAATATTACAGATATACCATGACCTGGATGAATGAATATTACAGATATACCATGACCTGGATGAATGAGAAACTTCACAAGCAAAGGCACGGGCATTTCCCTATATGATGGGAATCCTTAAACTCATATGCGATAAATCCAACAAAAAGTCTCTAATGTGGCACTTTTCTTCTAAAGAGCATGTCCAACCCCCAACGATACTTACCTTCCTCAGTCGTAAAGGAAATATTCAGTCTGGAGTTGATTGTCCTCTTCACAGTCCGTCTTCTGTATTCTTCCCAGCACAGCAGTCATCTAAGGTCACGATTGCGCCTACATTATCAGATTGGCAGATTGCCCTACAATAATGTTGTGCCACTTACAGATTTTGTAATATTTCAAGCCACACGGTTGTGCTCCTAATGCCAATGGCTAAAAATAAATCAATAAAATGGTATGCATCCACCCTAACTATGGTAGTGACAATGAGAAATGAAGACAGAAACTGGAGTAGTTTTACAGGACTGTCCTATAAAACGTATCAGTCCATGACACTGGGATGCAGGGACCAGTCTTTCTTTTAAAGAGAGTTCAGATCTCCTTTAACCTTAACTATGATTTTCTGTCTGAGTTGGGAAAAATGAAGGTAAAGTCTCCTTACACAGAGCATATCTTTCCCATTTAACCTGTTAAACCCCGCTCGTGTCTGTTCAGACCCCCTGCCAGGGAGGTAGGTTAGCTGCGCTCGTACCAATGTGGTCTCTAAAGAAAAAAGCTATTCTGTTCTTTGCCACGTACCCATGACAGCAATTTAGGGAAGCCTGTGAAGGGTGTATTCACCCAACATAAACCTCTCTCGGCAGTTTGTCATTTTAATTAAGTGACAGAACAGCGGGCAGTTTCGGGTTATTGGTTTTCTAAACACAGTCGTTGCGAGACCAGAATTTAAGGCCCATTATTCTCCCCAAAAAAAAAAAAGGCCTTGCTGTCTCTCTGGCCTGTCATCTCTTTTCTACCTCATAACATGAGATCCTAAAATCTCCCTCTGTCTGTGATTGTCATCTTCTCGCTGGGGAGATCGGTATAAATGGAAATATGTAAAAATAAAAAAAAGCTGTAAACAGGGATCAAATAAATCAGGGGTGACAAGATGGAGGGAAGGAGAGGTTTATGGTAAAATTGCATTCCATAAGAAGTATACGGAAGGTGGGAGGGTTAGAAAGAGAGAGAAAAGGTAAATGAAATGGAAAACAAGTTACTGCCGAGCCAGGGAGAGTGAAATGAAACAAAGGAAACAAAGGAACGTAATAATTAAAAGGAGCGTCAGAGAGGAGAGAAAGAAATCCAATAAGGCGAACAACAAATGACCATTGTGTTCCCTCTTCTAATTAGGTGTTTCCTGCACTGCTGAGCTGGGCTTTATTTATATACGATTCAGAGGGGTGTACAATGTTCAGAATAATGAACTATTCTTTATGTTTAACTACTACCATGTCCGCTACCAGAGCAGAATACATAATCGGACCGTATAATTGCACTGTGCTAGGCAGTACCACAAAATAACCATTATGAAATTAACTTTTTGGGGGGTTCTTGAAAATATTAATAAAGAAATGACTAATTATATGGCATGGTGTTCTCTTGTTTGTACATCAGTAATAATCAGGACGAATCCCCTAGAGCTGTTGCCGTGGCTGGAAAATAAAGTTTGTCCCGGCAGTAGCCAATCTTTGGCAGGGTTTAAGGCCTGGTACTTTGTCTGGCATTATAAAACACAAAGTCCAGCAAGTTTTGAATAGCCTCAGAGTTGATCAATTAAATATCAAAAAGGTCTGCTGGTACTTTAGTCTTATGTGAAAATCCATGTCACAATATTGTGGTGCAGGGGTATAAATGAATGGCTGTGGATGTAAGGGGTGTATTTAAAGGAAAACTATACTGTAAAAATAAATGAAATTGGAAGGTAGAAAGTACCAATCACCTGAGGAAGGGGGCATTTTCCCCCCGAAACGTTGTGTGTTCTGATGCGTGGTAACCAAATAAAGTATTTTCGATTTATTTTGGAGTGCGACCCTCAATCTGTGCTGCTTGGATACCATTCCTACCTCCCTGCCCCAGGTACTTTTCATTTTAACTGTTTTTGAAAAACCTTTATATGCACTATTGTTCCCCTTTAATATCTTGGAATGGCCTCATAAATGCTTCCCAAATTATCAGTGTAAGGGAAAATGTTCCACCCTTAGCCTAGGCTTTGTTGGCCTCTGTTATTGATACAGAATTGGTAGATTCTAGTAATAACAAATGGCAGACATCAAACATGCTCAGGTTTAGATATAACCACATATTGGCTTTTACTGATTTTGGTCTTCGCTTGCCTTCACATGCTCGGTCATGTATAAAGATATAAAGACTTCACAAATCTCTTTAAAATGAGCAATCATTGGGAAGTTTGCCAGATTACCTTTACCCATGACCAATGTGCAGTGACATTCTGAGGCCCTAAACCTCAGTACAGAGACCGCCATGTTTTTTTGGGGGGGGGGAGTTGCAGTATCTAAACTAGGTTAAACTGTAGACCCCAGGTAAGATCAATTTTTTGTTTATTAAAGGCGTTTTTCTAGCTTAAATTTCCATTTAGGAACAGTCTATACTGAAACACTGTCATGGTTACAGGGATTGTTTATTCTTAGATTATTACAAGTGAACAGGGAGATTTTAAAGGCTATGTTCAGCCTTTCCAAGTTCATCTCCGTAAGCATTTTATGGTTGAGCAATGTGTAATAAACCTTTTATGTCCCTTTAAGAGAGACTGCCAATTCAACTTCACTCTACATGCACCAAACCTCTTTTCTTTAATGAATTTTATGCAGGTCCAGCCTCATTCAGTAACTCTCAGTCAATAGGCTGGAATATAAAATGTACATGAAATAAATCGCTCGGGGGAACTGGTAAATAAACCGCCGGTGGTTTATGGACCAAGATATTTTCAGGTTCTCTCTAAGCCAATGTATCCTTTAATGTTTTAGATACCAGTGTTGATTTTGATTGAATTTGATGGCAATAATTTAGCACAACAAAATAAAATGACATTATCTGGAGCACTTCTGTCCCCAGGAAATGAAACCACTTTAAAGCACTCTAGGAGGCCATTTTATTGTATCCCAGGGAACCAGGTGATGAAGTGTTTGGTGGAAAGTCATGGGAAATGGACAATGGAATATTGCACCTGGTGCCCAACCTTCAGTTCAGTGTCAGACACAGAGTTCGTAATCTCAGCGCCAATTCTCTGTCATAATAAATCTGTGGCATTAACTCAAACCTCACCAGGCACTTATACATATATACAGATACATGTCTATGGTTACCTACCGTCAGGGCTTGAACAGGGATTTAATAGTGAGTGTTTATCTTTAGATGTACTGTGTGTTGTATATTCCTTACTGTGACCTATGCTACAATTTTCATCTTAACCTCATTTTAAACAGACAGTGCCGTATCTCAGAAGAATATAGGCATCAAAGCCTGGCACCCTTAAACCTGTCAATCATCACAGACCACACCTCCAAACCACATTCATTATTAGTTTAAAGGGGAAAACAGACTATATTGTGCTGAAATGTATCAACTGCAGGGGGATGCCAGATGCTTGTAAAATGTGATGTGCAGCAAATAAATGTACCAGTAGCTAGCCAGTACCTTGAAATGATGTGTCTTAATAATCCAACAAGCAGGAATATACTTTCTAGATCATGTCAATGGGTCAATGTCCCTAATCCACCTGGACAGCTACCTTTCATGTTGGATTGAAATAATAACCTACAAATACAAGAACCTGAATGGGAGTAAACAAAGGCAGTTTAAATATCGCCTTGAGGGAAACAGCCCTTAAAGTTCTATACCGGATATATAGAGTACCTTACTAAACCCAATATACCCTCATTTATCCTCATTATGTTTCAGGAATTGTGGAGCCGTGGGTACTTTCTTTCCCACTCATATCTGGTGGGAAAGCCCATTAGTACAATTATTATGGACTAAAATATTCAAACTACTATTAAAATATTACGGTAGGCTGTAAAAAAATAAATTGCAATTTTTTCGAAAATTCGCGGATCCTCGAGCGGACCGGATTTTGCGAAGTTCGGACATCTCTATTGGTGATATGAATGACATTTATATCCAAATATAAACCCTGGAAAGACTATGTTACTATTGGTGATATGAATGACATTTATATCCAAATATAACCCTGGAAAGACTATGTTACTATTGGTGATATGAATGACATTTATATCCAAATATAAACCCTGGAAAGACTATGTTACTATTGGTGATATGAATGACATTTATATCCAAATATAAACCCTGGAAAGACTATGTTACTATTGGTGATATGAATGACATTTATATCCAAATTATAACCCTGGAAAGACCATGTTACTATTGGTGATATGAATGACATTATATCCAAATATAACCCTGGAAAGACTATGTTACTATTGGTGATATGAATGACATTTATATACAAATATAAACCCTGGGAAACTATGTTACTATTGGTGATATGAATGACTTTATATACAAATATAAACCCTGGAAAGACTATGTTACTATTGGTGATATGAATGACATTCATATACAAATATAACCCCTGGAAAGACTATGTTACTATTGGTGATATGAATGACATTCTATACAAATATAAACCCTGGAAAGACTATGTTACTATGGTGATATGAATGACATTTATATACAAATATAAACCCTGGAAAGACTAGTTACTATTGGTGATATGAATGACATTTATATACAAATATAAACCCTGGAAAGACTATGTTACTATTGGTGATATGAATGACATTTATATACAAAAATAAACCCAGGAAAGACTATGTTCTTTGGTGATATGAATGACATTTATATGCAAATATAAACCCAGGAAAGACTATGTTACTATTGGTGATATGAATGACATTTATATACAAATATAAACCCTGGAAAGACTATGTTACTATGGTGATATGAATGACATTTATATACAAATATAAACCCTGGAAAGACTATGTTACTATTGGTGATATGAATGACATTTAATACAAATATAAACCCTGGAAAGACTATGTACTATTGGTGATATGAATGACATTTATAACAAATAAATCCTGGAAATACTATGTTACATTGGTGATATGAATCACATTTATATACAAATATAAACCCTGAAAAGACTGTGTTACTATTGGTGATATGAATGACATTTATATACAAATATAAACCCTGGAAAGACTATGTTACTATTGGTGATATGAATGACATTTATATACAAATATAAACCCTGGAAAGACTATGGGGCATATTTAAAGAAACGATGTTAGCGCAAAAAATTACCGCCGCACATCGCGGCCGCGAATAGCGCTATCGCCGTATTGCTGCGGTAATTTTAAGCTCCTTCGCGGCGATACTGTATAGTATCGCCACGAAGGGACTTAAAATCCACTCCCGACGCCGCTCCTAAGGGGGCGGGGCATACGCCCACCCCGCCCACCCCCCCCGCGGCGGCAGCGGCGACCACCCGCCGCCGCTTTTTAATACTTGCTTTACATTAACCAATCAGATTTCTGAAGTTCTGAATCTGATTGGTTATGTAGCAAGTATAAAAATTGACCAATCAAAACGGATTTGGATTTCTGCAAACCTATATAAAGAGGAGCTTTCCACCGCGAACTCAGATGCCATCGCAGTAGATGGCTGAAAAGAAAGAAAGAAGCGGCTGGCACATCAGCTCCGCTGAGGCCGGCGGTGCCCGGCTCACTGGCGGCCGCAGTGAGTCTGCCTGGCAATCGGCGACCTGAGTGGGGTTGGTGTCGCCAGCCCGAAGACGTCGCGTCGGATCAAGACGCCGGCAACATCGGCCTCGTTGAGGTCGCCGGCGCCCGCCGGGGGTACCCCTGGCGGCCGCAGGGGTACCTCTCGGGGGTCGGCGGCCTCGGCGGAGCTGGTGTCGCCAGGACTGGAAGAAAGAAGACGTCGCCCAAGGGCTCTTTTAAGAGCCGCACTGGGGGTCCCGGTTTCAGCTGCGGGACCCCCGCCAAAGGCACTTGTCAGTGCCGCAAGGGCCCTTGTAAGGGCCGGGGAGGGGGGTCCCGGTTCGAGCTGCGGGACCCCCTAAGCCCCAAAAGGCCCTTCTCAGGGCCCCGCTGGAGGGAGCCTCCACCCCCCCAGCGGCTCCCTCCCGTCCCCTCCCCGGGAGCGGCCGGGGCGGGGGGCTTGGAGGGGTTGCCGGGGAGGGGATGCGCGGCGGGTGGTCGCGACCACCTGCTGCGGCCCCTTCCCGGCAGCCCCTCCTAGCCTCCCATTCCGAGATTGCCGCGAACGGGGAACGGGTTGGGAGGGGCTGCTGGGAAGCGGCGGCGGCGGCGGGTGGTCGCCGCTGCCACCGCGGGGGGTGTGGGCGGGGTGGGCGTGTTTCCCGGGGCGGGTGCGACCACCCACCGCGGGTTGCCTGCCCATCCCCGCCGCGGGAGGTTAGTATCGGCTGACTTCGCTACCTTCAAGGTGGCGAAGTAAAACAGCCGATACTAGCCGAGCGAAACCAGTACCGCCGCTTTATAAATAGAAGCGGCAGTAACAGGTAAGTATTGCCGCGAAAGGTTAACGCTTCGTTAACTTTTCGTGGCCATTTTCGGACTTTTATAAATCGCGGTAAACGCGATTTATGCGTTAATGTCCGCGAAAACGGCCGCGAAAAGTTAACGAACCTTTATAAATATGCCCCTATGTTACTATTGGTGATATGAATGACATTTATATACAAATATAAACCCTGGAAAGACCATGTTACTATTGGTGATATGAACCAAACATCATCCTCACGGTCATAACCCAACTGTCAAGGCCACGTCCTTAAAGAAAACTGCCATGCCCAAAAATTGCAACTACGCCCGCAAATGGTGTGGCCACACCTCCAGATATTGCTGCCCACAAACATCATGGTCACAATCATACACCAACCATCAAGGCTACACCCCCAAAGATAACTGCCATGCCCCCAAACCTCGCAACCATGCCCCCTAATGTTGTGACCATGCACACACACCCCCCCCCCCCCAAAAAAAAAACATTACGGCTGCCCAATACATCACGGCCACGCCAACAAACATCACAGGTACGCCCCCAATCATGCACACGTCGACAAACATCATGTCCATGAACCAAGCATCACAGGCAACCACCAAACACCATGCCCATACCCCCAAACTTGACATCCACGCCACAAAACATCACACACACACACCAAATTGCACTGCCATGCTCACGATTTCAAACAGCGTGGCCATGCCCCCAAATATTGCAACCACAACACCAAATGTCACATCCACGCCTCCTGGACAAGTACATAACAGACATGCCCCCAGACTGTCTACACCCTAGAATGCCATGTTTGAGAGGTATGGTACCTTACAAAGTCATCATGGCACTTGACAATTCGGGCCAGAAACTATGTAGCATGTTCACAAGTAAGTCCACCACAACATTTGTATATTTACCCTCTAAGTGGAAAAACGTATAACATATATAAAGTTTTGCTATAAACATATGTGCTATACGTCCCTCAAGCAATGTACCTCCTCAACTCATAACTATTAAATACATGGCGTACTTTACCAACTGTGCAGAACACACACCTGCACGGAACAAATTCCCACTATAAAAGACACAAGGCGATGTTAAATTGTGGTGGCTACAGGTGTAACTTTTGTGAGACCTACTCAGAGCCATAATTCCTCTGTTAAAGTCACATTAATCGTTTGGAAATGGCTTAGTACAACTTTAAGACAGCTCTCGATAACTCTCCCCGTTGTCCTTGCAAAAAACACAGCTCTGCTCCAAATTCTAAACACTCCATCGGGCAATGTTTATATGAGACATTTAAAATGGACAAGTTCTTTCTTTGGTATATTGCGCAGAAGCTGCAATCCCGGTTTCCATAAGAATATTTTGCTAAATAATAAACCATCCGTCTGGATTCCTATGGCCGTCTCCTTCTGCTGTTGTGTTTCGATCGCTCTATACTCAATCAGATATTACCGGAAAGGGTTTTTCGAGGCATAAATACTGCTACATCCACTGGGGAATTATCTGTCTATTAGTAAATAAATTGAAGCCTTTCAGTTGGGTGAGGATGCGAGGTGGAATTTTAATACCTGCTGATCTTAAATACTTGGGACATTCTGACCCAACCATTATTCTAGGTTATTATAGGATCTATTTGTCTAGGGAAGATCACGCAATCGCCTCTATGGCCTGGGGAAATACATTGTTCTTTCCCTTGACTACCTCCTGCCTGTTACAGGAGTGAGGTTCTGCCAATGCATGCTATTACTTCGCAAACACATTTACCAACAGAACTAACTCAAGTGGAAAATATCTTGTTTTCCCAAAACCTAGCACATGAATTTATTAGTTGTAGGATACAGATCCTCTTAACTTTATCCTTCATGTGCTGAGAATGTGGATCCCGTCATTAGTCTGTAGCTAATAATCCTACAATGCGGATTCATACACGTGCTGAATCTTTTGTCCTGTTTCCAGAGTGGGTAAGGAAACAGTGTTAGTGATGTAGATTGGCAGAGTCTGCCCTGCATTAGTCTTGCTAGTTGACTCCCAGAAATATTTTAATAGGAACAGTTTAGAGCAAGTTTAGTCTCCAGTGGGGATTCTATTCCTGCTGGTGCACAATTAGCATTTAAATATTATTTGCAGTCTCGAATTTTCAAACATGCCTTATTTACCAAGCAGCCAATTCCTATGGGATAATATATAACTTGTACACTTTATACACAGTTTAAAACAGAGTGCACACAGAAATCTTGGTGAGTGTAGGTAATGTGGCATTGTGATTGATCTATATCTATCAAGTATCAGATCATATCCATCTGTGCATGTGGCATCTGACGCCACCGTTTGTGTTTCGTTGTGTCTTGTGCACAGAGACCTAGCGACAGGTCTGGGGCAGCTGCACCTGGTCCACCGATATTTTTGGGTGAGCGAACCGGATTTACATATTATATACCTTACAAAAGTTAAATTATTACTGAAGAACTGGATCATAGGACTTCATTAAATGAGATCTGGGGCCGTTTTGCACCGGGATCTGTTTTATACACTGTCAGATGATCCCCTGGAGTATAGGAGAACCGAATTGTGTTCTCTAACCTGTGCACACATCTGATAAATAATACAGCATTACTGGAAACATTGGGGATAATCCCCAGTAAAAAAAGAGTTGGGGGCATGGTCTACAAATGGTCTAATGACAGCAGAGGATACTCAGAAAGAAAGAAATACAAAGTCACTCATATTTACTCTTAGTCTACACATAGCCATAAAAAAATCAATAAATATAAACTGGTGTGTCTGCTGATCTAATAGCTGTAAAACATCTGGAGTGGTTTGTATTTTACATTCATTTCCAACACCCAGACTATAGGCGCATGGAACTAACAATTCAATTAACAATAACGAGCTATAATTAAAAATAATCAGCAACAATCCACAGCTGTGCTTTGAACATATAAATATAGATAAGAGAGGGGAGGGTTAGCTGTGATGTACATACTTTTAGACTTTCTAGAGTGTTACATAGTTACATAGCACTGGTTTATCTGTTGTATTCAATTAGATCAACTGGACTTGAAATGTAGTTCTTGAAGACGTTTCGCTAGTCATCCGACTGGCTTTCTCAATTCAGAATGACTTGTACAAGAATCTGTGGCAATTATGTACCCTGGAAAATCCCATAGCATATCACAGCAGGTGTTAAGGGTGTGATTAGATAGTGGCTAAGAGGTGTTATAGGAACGCCCAGAGTAAGGTGTTAAAACAGCATTGTACATGGCAGACAGTTGGTGTCGAACCCCCCCACCTCTATTTAGGCTTGGTTTCTTTATTTTCACATAAATGGCCTCCTTAACACCTCTCTTGAACCAGTCACGTTCCTTCGCCAGTATGTTAACATTAGAATCTTCAAAGGTATGTCCTTTATCCTTAAGATGCAGATACACGGCTGAGTCCTGACCCGAGGAATTGGCTCTTCTGTGCTGGGCCATACGTTGATGCAGTTGCTGTTTGGTCTCCCCCACATACAAATCAGAGCATTCTTCACTGCACTGCACTGCATATATGATGTCGCTTTTCTTGTGTTTAGGTATTGGGTCTTTCGGATGTACCAATTGCTGCCTCAGTGTGTTGTCGGTTTAAAGCAGACAGGGATACGATGTTTTTTGAAAATTCTTCTTAATTTCTCGGAGACCCCTGCTACCATATGGGATGACCATGTTCTTCCTCCTGTCTTGCTTTTCCTCTTCACTGTTGGTATTCGTGTTCTTTTCTTTCCTTCTACTTCTTTTGACAAAGGCCCAGTCTGGATATCCACAAGTTTTAAGGGCTCCTCTGAGATGTTTCATTTCTTTATCCTTCGCCTCTGTGCTAGTGGGGATGTTCTTGGCTCTGTGTTGCAGGGTTCTGATGACACCCAGCTTGTGATCTAAAGGGTGGTGGGAGTCGACACCAACTGTCTGCCATGTACAATGCTGTTTTAACACCTTACTCTGGGCATTCCTATAACACCTCTTAGCCACTATCTAATCACACCCTTAACACCTGGCTGTGATATGCTAATTGGGATTTTCCAGGGTACATAATTGCCACAGATTCTTGTACAAGTCATTCTGAATTGAGAAAGCCAGTCGGATGACTAGCGAAACGTCTTCAAGAACTACATTTCAAGTCCAGTTGATCTAATTGAATACAACAGATATACCATGACCTGGATGAATGAGAACCTTCACAAGCATAGCACTGGTTTAGCATTGTCCATCCAGTCCAACCTTTAAAGCCTACTCATCAACCCTACCCTTCCTCTGGTTGATCCAGAGGAAGGCAAAAAGACTCAGCTGAAAAGGGGGTAAAGTTCATTCCAGATTTCAAGTGCCAATCGGAAAGGATCCCTGGATCAGCAAGGAGATTCACCCAGGGCTGCACTTATCAGAATCATATGATTGCAAGCATTGAAGTATTAACCAATCACAACTGGATTTGGTCCTACAGCAAACCTATATCAAGAGGTGCAAACACCACAGGGCTCAGAAATCATCACAGTGATGGCAGAAGAAAGAAAACGTTGGCAACACTGGCGATGTTGATGTCGCCAGCGTCGGCGGTGTCACGGGCAGCCGCAGTGACATCACCCAGTGTTGGCGACATCAGCCAAGTTGGTGTGGCTGGCTGGGAAGAAAGAAGACACGCCCCAAGGGCTCTTCTATGTGCCAATGGGGGTCCTGGTTTTGAGCTGTAAGACCCCTAACAAAGGCATTTTTAGTGCCACTATGGCACTTCTAAGTGCCAGGGAAGGGGGTCCCGGTATGAGCTGTAGGACCCCTTAAGCCCCAAAGTATTATTATTATTATTGTTCTGTTTTTTTGTTGTTTTTTTTTTTTATTACACTTGGGTTTCATTTAGGTGTCTGTGCCTTTACTTTCGCTTTACTCAATGCTTGATTTAACAACCCACGTGGGTATCCCCGACTCAAATATCGATCCCACATTTCTTGGATATGTCTCTGGCAATTCTCCGGATATGAATTGTTTCTAAGGACTTGAAGAAATTGGGAGATTATTAGATTTATGTATACATGTTACAGGGTGACAGGAAAGTTTAACCCTGAACAGTTTGTCTAGATCACATGATCATTTGGGAAGGAATATAGTTTAAAGGATGTTCACAGTGTGCACTGTTCATTTGGCTTGATGAAGGCCTCAGAAAAAGGACTGAAACATTGCCTCGCACCTTAAGAAACTGATTGTTATATTGACACAAGACCCATGAGGGCACCAGTCTATAATATATTGTGGCTGTGGCCATATGTCATTCAGTCCTTACTTCATGAGAACTCACACAACAGCAGCTGAAGCAAGCAACTCCTTTATTCAGGTAGCAAATGCACTACTAGGAAAACTAGTCACATGTTATAGAGACAGGGTGAGAGATAGGTCAAAAAGCAACATAAGGCTGTACATACACATGTCACAGTCTTTCTTTTCTTTATTATAAAAATTGACCAACACTGGTGGCACTCTGGTGCAATGCTTCCAAGGAATATAGCTGTATTCTTGCCAAATCAGTATAAACTGTATAGAAGCAGATTTTTCATACATATGAGCAACGTTTCGGGAGCCACATTCTCCCTTCTACAGGCTTCCCACTCTGGCGGGGCAACATTGGATCCTTATTGAGCTTCCATGAGGAACTCAATGGTGTACATGATAAGATCAAGTACACCATTCATTATGATAAAAACAGGATATGCTTTTTGGATGTTTCAGTGGTATTGGATGAGAAGGGGATAAGAACAAAGCTTTTTACTAAAGAGACATTAGGGAATCATTTTCTCTTTTATCAAAGTTTTCATCCTCCCCATGTAAAGAAAGCCATTATAGTAAGCCAGATTACTAGGGTTAATAACATACTAATCCCCAGATACAAGAGGTTCAGTTAGAGACCATGCATAAGAAGTTTAGGGAAGAAGGGGGGCCTTGAGAGCAGGGCTGGCTTTTGATATGGGAGACCTGTGCAGGTCTCCCATAGGTCACGGACCTGTAGGTCAAAGTTGTGCATCAGTGCCATAGCCCCCCAGTTACAGTCCTGCAGATCATATGTATGTCACCGCACAACCCCCGAGACAAAGCCCCAACACGCGTAAGCCTTACTTAAGATGTCTGTATGCTGTGCTGTTCTTTCTGTACATTTAATGTTACATAATGATGTACGCACAATATATACAAGCACTCACTGCAAATACTGAAAGACAGAAAGCGCAGGTGGCTTGATTTAAAGCAGGCCTAGGCAAGCTACATTCAGCAGCTTATTGTGTGTGCCCAGGGGGGTGTTTTGGAGGGGGTGCTAGGCACCAGTAACAAATCTTGCACAGGGTGCTATTAATCGTAAGGCCGGCCATGCTTGAGAAATCTAGGGATACCCAACGAAATTGAAAAAGGAAATGTAACTCTAATCGTATTCCCCTTGTCATGGATTATGGAGTTGTTAGTAAGAAAATAGACCAGTTAGTGCAAAACAACTGGCACATTCTGAGAAAGGCGTATCCGGAAATACAAGTTTTTGGACCCTCCTCTGGTTTCATACAGAAGGGGGAGGACATTGTGAAATGAATTAGTGAGGTATGCTTGGGAGGTAAAAATTTGTGTTGCATGTGTAAGTCCATAATTGACACTGTATAGCCAGAATCTCAAAATGTTGCTTGTATCCAAAGATGGATGTATTAATATAGACACTTTAGATATATGAGTATAGGACTATATATGTGTATATATTGTTAGAAATAAAGTGAATTTAAAAAAAAAATACAAAATATATAATCAAACTAAAAATAAGTATTATTCCACGTCCAATACATTCACTACCATTATATTGCCACTATATTGTCTGCATAAAGAATGCACTGACCTTCAGGCTTCATTAGAAAGCAAATGGGACCAAGTAACACTTCACCAGTGTCATATAAGGATGTTAACTAGTCACCAAGGAGTTCCATCACCATATAGAATCACAAGTGTTTTTATACAGATGAGGAATCTCCTAGGTAACTTCATATCCTTATATTACAATGGGATGTATTATTTTGTCTTATGTACTAACCAAAAGCTGTCGATATGCACAGACCCAGGATGGATTTGCACGAGCGACACGTCATTCAGGGATTGGAGGTGCTGGGGGGGGGCGAGGGGTGCACACGCAGGGGAGTTTACTAGTAATACATAAGGGTTTATTATGAAAACCCTTAATGATGTGCATTTTGTGTATGTATTGATTGAGGTTTGAAATGAATTTCCCAGTTCTTAAGTAAGAGTAGCAGGAATATAAATATTTGACCTTGCAGTTGTTCCAGAACTACAACTCTCCACAACTTTTTTCATTCACAAAGGGCTAGACCACGTTAGCATGTTTTTCACGCACTTACAAACGCGTTCTGCGACCTGTTAATGTGCGAGATGCCAGTGATTGACAATGTGGGTGGCCACATTGAACAACTGCAATCCGTTTTCCGGGTGTTTTTTGGTATTTCATGCGCTGATGACGAACTATTGTGCAAATGCACAGTAATGCGTGTCATTGTGTTTACACACTTCACTAGAATTGTAGCGTAGCTGCAACCTCATTCCTTTTATAATAAGGATTTTTTTCATTACTCTGTGGTTGTGCGCAGTATACGTGGGTACAAGAGCCCCCAATGCCCATATTGTATGTATGTATAGTTTATTTATAAAGCGCCACTTGGAGATGCAGCGCTGTACAGTAACAAAATACAATAAAGTCATACAAGGGGGATAAATACATAGACAGTTCAGTACATAAATGTAGAAATTATATAAATAGTGCTAGAGCTTTGCCACAATAGGGAAAGGAGGACCCTGCCCCGTAGAGCTTACAATCTAGTTTGGCTGAGGCCCCACTACAACCAAAGTGCATGTGTAATTGTGAGCCTTATCGCACGTGATTGCGTGTGCGATCCTGGTGCCTTGTCGCGTGTTGTTCTGCGTTTGTGCATGCAATTTTGCTATTTAACATTATGGAAACGCATGCGCAAAAAAATGGTGATCGCAAAACGGAAATCGCGTGAACTTTTGCTTTCCCGCGATTTCCAGTCTAACAAAAATTGCATTGCGAAATCGCGGACGCAAACGCATGAAAGCCGCGTTAGTGTGGCCCAGCCCTTAAACGCACAGTGCACAGTGTATTTATACAGCCTACCCAGAATTCCTTTTAAATAGATTGTTATGTATCAGGGAGCCGGCTGTTGTGTGTGCAGATTCTCCCTTGTCTGCGTTACTACAAGGTGATTAGCACAGAACCCTAATTGTTTAGAAATTCCCAGCTGGTACACAAACCCATAGAAAACACATTGAACACGATGTACTTGCCCTAAATGATGGTTTCACGCGAGGGTCACAACCTTAAAAGACGAAAAGTAAGAGTCCAAATGATTTTCTTGATGTAATTAGGGTTGAAGCTTCCTTTCCCAGCAAGACCTCATACCAGGCCGCCTTCGGCCTACTCCAGGTGTCTTTTCTTGTTATAGATACAATGGCAAAGGCTTGCGACAAGCAGAGAATTTTTTATTTTTCTTTGCATCAGGTTTTCAAGTCCTTACCTTTAGTGTCATTAAATAGACACTTCAAGCCATTAAGACCTACTAATGCGCCATTCCCTTCTCAATTATAACTAATTGGAATGTCAATTGCAGACTTCATGAGCAGCTCGCGCTCTGACTGATGCTGCGGTGACTGCAGGCAATCTTACATTATAGCTAACCTGCGTGAGTTCGGGTTTGCACCCCTCCTCTGCTCTTGCAGCTTCTCTCCGTCTGAATTTAGACACACAAGCCCTAGCCCTTGTGATCAGTGTTAAAGCAGCGGTGCTATGGACCCTTGAAGGAAGAAACTAGTTAACTTCGAACAGGAAAAAAAAAGGGTTGATGGCAGATAAAAGTCAATTAATCCAATAGTCTGCCAATTCTCCAAACTGCCTAGTGAGCTCAGGCATAGCTTAGGGCTTATTTCTAACTCAGAAAGTACCAGGGCACTTTGTAATAAATTGGCAATAGGAAACAGTAAGTTAATGGTCTAATGGGCTGTTGGGAAAGAAAGAACGAGGTCAGCGATTCTATGTGACCCTGCAGACAATCACCCTGTGTTTCTGTCTGTTACAGGCATCTAAGATTTCCCATGACTTTCTCTCATCTCTTTAATGCTATGTATAGTAACCTCACAAGTTCCCCTGCATTCCAGTGTTATATCGTGTCCTTGTATTATACATACCTAGCTGGGGTGATGGATACTTGTGATCCTTAACAAGAAAACTTTATTAAAAGAACTCGGGTAACTATACCTTCATGTCATCAGCAGCCGAGGCCATAGGATAGAGGAAGAGGGGCGATATTTGTGATTAGATTGTGGTTCTTGTAATTCGGGATGAATATATCATTTCAGCTTTACACATTTATCAATTTTAATTTGTTTTCGTTTAATCCGTTTTGTGATTTTCATAGACAGATTGTTCTACCGTACGAGTTGAATAATCTAGAAATAGAAAGGGATGTTCACTGCTCCTTGGTAACAAAATGCATTGCCTGGCTCCTGTTCAATGGGCTCATTTTACCCTGTCTAGGACAAACCCAAGTCTGCCCATTAAAGTCACTGTAATAGGAAGTATAAAAATGTTCTTAATTGCACTGCTCTTGTTCGATTAGACAAGCCACTAAAACAATGACGGGGGAAAAGCTCTGTTATTTATGTCTTAAAGTCATATTAACCCATTTAAAATGGAACGTAAAGTATGGCATTAAATTAACGGGTTCTTGGTAAATTCCCCCGAGAGTCTTTAAGGCTAGATTCAGACGAATGGCTGTGCACCGTTCGTGCAGCGTTTTCACTAGCGGTTCCAGATGTTTGCCGCTAGGAAAACGTTGCATCCAGCATTTTCCTACCGGCAAAGCTGAGTAACCGCTAGTGACAACACTGCACGAACGGTGCACAGCCGTTCGTCTGAATCTAGCCTAAAGGAACAAAATGTGTTTTAGGCTGAGGCCCCACAATCGTGAGCGTTATCACATTATTGCGTGTGCGATTTCTGTGCATTGTCGCGCATTATTCCATTTGCGCATGCGTTTTTGTAATTTAATATAAAAAATGCATGCACATCGGAAATTGTGTGAATTTTTGCGTTCCCGCTATTTCCATTTTAAACAAAATCGCATGCGCAAAACGTGTGCGCAAACAAGCTAAAAATGCGTTAGTGTGGCCTAGCCCTTAATCTAATTTCTGATTGTTTTGTATTATTCTAAGCTGCATACACACATTACTGATAAAGGGTCCAGTGCTGATGGGATCGGTCCTTTTTGGATAATGTGTGAAGCCATGAAACAACCGTTTCTAAAGACACTGAATGTTTAGCGTTTCGGACGATCTCCCTACACTGGAAATAGTTTGGCAATGTGTTTAGCTTAGCTTGTATAGTGTGTCCCCAGCTTTAATCGCAGTGTATAAAGTAAAATTATAGGTATGTTTCACAGATGGTTCACTGCTTAAAAAAATTAATAGGATAATAGGATTGTGTTTGGGTTCAAAAATCCAGTAGTACAATGTGGTTGTATTTTTTCCAAAACTAATTACTGCTTGTCCCAAGGGAAAGAGATTAAAGGTATTTTATGGACTTGAGCCCTAAGCTAAAAGCTGTCATTGAAAGAAGAGCTTGGTGGGTGGGATATAAATCAGAACATAGTCTAAAATATGGAAATATGCCTCATTGTCCATTTAAAGGGCCATGTAATGCAGAGATTATATTTCTAGGTGACTCCAGTTCATGTCCTCACTACTTTACATTAATGGCCTCAGCCAACAAAAGAATCCTGACTCTTACAATGTCAGTGATGTCAGTCCACCCACAGCAAAACAAACCCTACATCAACCTGTAGATTCAACTAATGCAAGGCCAACAAAGCTATAAACGAGATGAGAAACATCTATGTGCCGATTTCAGCAATCACACTAAACACAATACATAAAACTCAATAGTAATACGTACATTTACATTCATGTCTATCTGCTAAATCCAAGAAAATTATACGTTATGGCTTAGAAGGTATTATTATTCAATTTAATGCAATTCTTTGCTTGCATTATCCAGGTAGGGGTGGCCCAGTTATTGTGCTTTCTGAAATCTACGGCAAATTGTTGCCCCCTCCTCTTAAATACAAGTCACTAGTCAAAGCCCCCTAGGATCATGCTGCTAAAATAAATGGAACGCAAACGTCAATTTGAAGCCATCAGACTCCTGGTGGTTAAAAGTAATAAGACAGATTGCGTTTTCATTTGATAACTAGTTCGGGATCTTAACTACTTCTTTCATCAAAAATACTTCACAGACTTCTGGGCAACCTTTCCAAAATACTTTTTTTGCAAAAATGTTCCCCTTAACCATTGTCAGTACATTCCCAGTCCATTAGGCTGGGTACACACCAGCCATATTTCCGTCCGACCGACAGTGCTGTGTACCGTCCGGTCTGACGTATCCGATGGTGTGGGGCGGCCGGCCACGACCGAACTCGGTTGCCTGTTCCTCCGTATCGGGTGAACAGTATGGGATTGCACGAAAGGTCGCGCACACCGACAGTCAATTGTCCCAACCAAGCACTCACTGGTAACAAGTGCTCAGTCGGGACAAAAACTCAGCCTTACTGCACTCAGCCTTACTGCACTCAGCCTTACTGCACTCAGCCTTACTGGCCCATTTTTAACCAAAATTCCCTCTAAACCATGTACTTAAGTGTTAACACACAACAACAACAGCACATGCACTTTTACGTACATCCGAACGTGTATATTAAATTACTACATAAACACACACTACATATTTTATATGCAGTCACTTCCATATGGACCCGAATCTTTAATAATTAATTAGAATTAGAGATGGCAGAACTTTCGAAAGTTCGGTCCGTTTTCAAACTTTCGAACTATATGGAAAGTTCGAAAACGGACCCATTAAATCAATGGTAGTAAAATTGTTCGAAAAGTTCTAATGAAATACAATTAAAATATCAATGGTAACTTAATGTAAATGGATGTGGGACCTGTGAAATGGTCTGGGGAACATGTTACAATATCCAGGACTTTCCAAAACACAATTTTACTCTCACTCGCGCTATATTTGAGCTCGTTCGCGCCTAGGTACCATGTACATTTTACTCGCGGTTTCGATGCTTGCGCATAGGTTTTAATGAACACTTTACTCACTGATTCGATGCTCGCGTATAGGCTTTAATGGACACCTTACTCGTAGATTCAATGTTCGCGCCTAGATACCATGGACATTTGACTCACAGATTCGATGCTCGCTTATAGGTTTTAATGGACACTTTACTCGCGGATTCGATGCTCACGTTCACGCCTAGATACCATGTACATTTTACTCGCGGATTCAATGCTCACTTATAGGTTTTAATGGACCCTTTACTTGCGGATTCGATGCTTGCGTATAGGTATAATAGGCATTTTACTTGCACAGTCGAACGGTCGAACAATCGATATTTATCGAAAGTCCGAAAATATCGAAAATCCAGGTCCAGGATAGTTCGAGAAGTCCGAATTTGTTCAAATTCGAATAGTTCGGCTCGAACTCGGGTTCGAGTTCTAGTCCATCTCTAATTAGAATGCAATAAATGTGTTAAAAAATGTAGAACATAATATAATAGGGCTAAAACAGATGTTGTATATAATAAGCACATGTAGATGGCCGAGCAGGTTAATGTAAGGACAGCTCCAGTCCAATAATTCCAACCCAAACCTCTAAATTCACACCCCTAGGTTTACAATACTTTGGCTGCTACACTTACCTAAAGTTACGTTCACTGGGTCCAGTCAGGTCCGCCCACCACACTTTTTGGCTGTGTCTGGGGTCAGCCTATGGGAAGATGCCGTTTGCATTAAGTGCATACTGGCTGATTAGAAAAATATATTTTAAGACTAGACTTTTAAAATATTTCAATATTTGAAACCACTTTTTTTAATCTAAGAAAATAGCTCACACTTCAAACACATACCATGCAGCAATCGCTGCTATTCACAATTAACAATGTTTGGCAGTAGCAGTAAAGACGGAATTTATAACACAAAGTTTGCCACCGAGCTTGCAAGTTTACATTCAGCAGGGGAAAAAAAGCTAAAATTCAGCAATAAAACGAATGCTTAGACCTCCCTTACTCTCTAACTTCCTTAGGAAGAAAAACGATCTCTGAACACAGGAGAAAACTCCTATACTATGTTAACAACATATGAATTAAACTCAGGGGAATCATCCAGAAAATATCATTGTGTTGTGGTTGAGGAAGCAGCTTACACTATAGCTAAATCCGTTCTTATCACTATTTATCTAGTTGTCCTTTTACAGCCTCCAGATAAAAACACAAAAAACTCAATATAAGACCATATTTCTGCTGCGTGGGTGAACTATGTGAACGTTAATCTAAGTGAGCACAGGGCGCTCTTCTTACTGCAAACAACCTGCCTAATGCATTTGATTATTATGGTTCTATTGAGTTTGAAGAAGCTTCTTTCATTAACAGTAATTACGTTGTAAAAGCAGTCACCAATAATTGTTTCCTGGTCAATAAAAAAATGTAAATTCCAACGTTTTTTTAAGGTGCTCGTGTCAACAATCTGAAACATTGCCAAAACCATAATTCCAAAGGACTTTGTTTTTTTGAATGGGATCCTTTGTAACAATTGCCAATAACACCCCAACTTCTATTCACCTCCATCTCTACTATTTTAGTCTTTCCACTTTTCAATTTACTGTCATTAAGTAGATTTTTCAGGCTGTCAGGCAGAAATACATTAGGCCACTTACCCTTTAATGGACTGATTATTCTAGAACATGCAATAAGATGCATTTTTCCCATCCTCCTTTAACGGTGTTGCTTCCCAATTCCAGCTGGACTCTATGCTAATGATTATTGCCCATTCAATACATTTATTACCTTTGCCGGTTAATACACAAGTTCAGTTTATCGGAGTTTTGCCAGACTTAAAGAAAATCTGATGACTTGTGTTTCAAAAAGAAATAAGAACTGAGAAGTAAAGTCTTAAGTCAGTTGTTTTCATTCTAGTGCAACAATGGTTGGAACTGTCAGGGTCAGAAGACGCAATTTAACTAAGAAAACACTGCAGCAACCGTTCAATATTTACAAGCTTGCAGCATTGTGGGGAAATATTCATGAGTTATGTTATTAAAAGAAAGCAGTCATTTATAAACAGGAACAATCAATAAGTCATCTAATAAGGACAGAAGTCCCCGGCGGTGTTTTATGCCGATAGCGGCTCTTGGTGCATTGATAAGTGGCGGAATTTATTTTGGCGCTTTTAAGTGCCGCAATAGAATTCGGCATAATACCGCAAAGAAGAAGTTTAAGTCACGCTAAACGATATAACATATAACATAAATTAATATCACTCAGTCTTGCCCTTCAGTTATTTGAATGCCTTGGAACAAGAATTATAGCACCAGAAAGTTACATCATTTCTACTAAATGTAAAAATGAATTAAAAAAAACCCGACTGTACAGTTTCAACCCCCAAGATTATGGCTCTGGCACCATTAATCAACTTTAATGGCCATGCACGTTGGAGTATCCCCGTCTGTAGACCCAATAGGAGCCTTCATAATTTGCAAGAAAAGGGGAGTTTTTAATCCCTTAGTACTTGAACATGGTACTTTAACAGGTAAAAAAAACAGGGCATATTAACATGAAATGGTTCAATGGCTTAAAATACCTGCTTGAGCTGTCAATCAAATCCCCGAACAGCATGCCAGTGTAATGTGTAGGCTTAAGTTTTACATCAAGTCTCCCAATGACTCCTTACTGCTCACTAAAATGCTTGGCAAATACTGTGTTAAAGGGCATGTCCACCCCCAAAACTATAATCCCCCCCACTACTGGCCCCATTGTGTAGTGTAGTTTAATCCTTATCTTACATCCCAGCTCCATTTGGTTCTTCTGCTATCCCCCCCTAAAGTCCAAAAAAAGCCCACCAGGAGGCTAGCAGAGTCCATATAGGACTCTGCCTCCTGTCTCCCCTACGGGAGAATTTTGCCATGCGCAGAAGAGCCCTCCCCCCCTCCCTCTCCCTCCCGATTAGGATTCCCTCCCCTTAGTGTAAAAATCTTTTTATATAATATTCCCCCTGTCAGCCCAGCCCCAACCGCTATATTTTTATTATCAGAAAGTGCCCCAAACATTACTTACCTTCCCTCTTTCCTCCGGAAAGGAAAGAGGGAAGGTAAGTAATGTTTGGGGCAATTTCTGATAATAAAAAATATAGCGGCTGGGGGGACAGGGGGAATATTATATAAAAATTTTTTAGAAGGGTGGACATGCCCTTTAAAAACAGAAGGGAAGGAGAAAGAAGAGAGAAGAAAGGGAGATAGGGCTGCAGTGATAAGACAGGATTCGGGTCTCTAATAACTCACCCCCTGTAGCAAGTATCTCCAGAACAACCAGGCTTACATACCTTTTTTTTACGTTTACAAAGGTTAGAGAGACCAAAGTTTAGAGTAATATGTAGGAGGATTAATGCGTCTGACCAGCTTGTTTTTAAGGCTTGGGTCACAGGGGGAATGACCGGGGAGGGGGAGTATGTAATGCTGGTCATACACTTTTAGATTATAGAAAAATTCAACATAAACCTTCCAATGTTCCCCATTAGACATGGACCCGAATCCAAACCTGGCTCCGAAGCGGATTTCACAGATCCACCTGAACTTGGACTTTTTCAGATTTTCCAAACTGCAAAATTAAAAAATTTCAAAATTTCCTAGAAATTTTCGAAAATTCTACACGAAATGCCAAAACAGAAAGTGCATGATGTTTTCTTTAAAGCTTTTGCCCATTGATACATGTTCCCCAGACCATTTCCCAGGTCCCTGAGCCATTTACAGTAAGTTATCATTTCTATTTACACCTTAATTTTAGGCGGAATTTTATTTTTTTTTTTTCCTTATGTGGATTTTCAAATTTTCCAAAAAGTTTCTGCAAAAAATCTGCTAACACAATGGATTTTGGTGAGTTAGGCATCTGCTAACAGAATGGATTTTGGTGAGTTAGGCATCTGCTAACACAATGGATTTTGGTGAGTTAGGCTGGTGAGTTAGGCATCTGCTAACACAATGGATTTTGGTGAGTTAGGCATCTGCTAACAGAATGGATTTTGGTGAGTTAGGCATCTGCTAACACAATGGATTTTGGTGAGTTAGGCCACAAATCAGACAGGTAGCTGGGGTCGTCACATGGATCGACAATCTTCCACGCTGTAGCAGGCACATCCACCGCTCGGCTCCCTCGTGGCCGTTCTAACTTCCGTGTCCTTCGTCACGTGATCACCAACACTTCACTGGAGCTCCTGGGTACAGACGGGGGGAGGGTCCTTCCAAGCGGTTGTCCTATCTGTGGTAGTTAAAGGGGGGGAGGGTCCTTCCAAGCGGTTGTCCTATCTGTGGTAGTTAAAGTGCCAATACACCCTTAAATGTATAAATACATAGAATAAAATACCAATTAGTAAAAGCACAATATGATAGTAAAATTTTTTAAAGAAATTCACAATGGACTCTAGACTGAAACAGAAAACACATCCAATTGCTACGCGTTTCGTTGTTAAAACAACTTTATCAGGCATAATTGAACTTCATATTGTGCTCTATATAAGGAGTTGGGATGAACCAATTATTTTCCTAATAGGGGGGTAACACCTTCCCATCAAACCAAAATTCCCTGATCATATATACCATAGCGTATTCATAAAAATGTTCAATCCTATCATTTAGCCCTTTTGGGCACATGGTATCAAAATTAAATATGAATCTTTGCTCCATTCTTAAGAGTTTGTTATTCATATCTCCCCCCTCTCTTACAGTGTTTACTATCTAGATAGCCCAATATAAGAACCTTGCTTTCTTTAAAAGAAGCCCTATGGGCTAGTCTATAATGATTATACATGATGGGTAATACAGTACCTTTTTCAAAACATTTTAAACGCTTTTCTATCCCTCTCTTATGTTCACTTATCCTCACATTTAGTTCTCTAAAAGTTTTTCCAATACACATGGGCATATAACCATATATACTACCCATTTTGACTTGCAATTAAGGAACTTTTTATATTTCACCCACTTACCATTTGGATCTTCAAATCCATTATTAGACACAATAAAATCACATATTTTACATGAGCCACATTTAAACAGACCCTTTAAGGGACTCTCTGTAGCCTCACAGGTTTCCAAAGTACTTGGTGCCAAAATAGATTTCAAGTTTCTGGGTTTATTAAATATTTTTGGTTTATTACCCACCACATTAGAGAGGTCCTTATCCTTCTTAATCAAATACCAATACTTTTTTATGGATTGAACCACTTTCCCCACA
>CM033476.1:37170329-37181838 GCA_019447015.1 Hymenochirus boettgeri
CACAGAGCTGTTCTAAGATCAGGGTCAATATATTATCCTCCACCTGCAGCACTGCACCATGCTCTAAGTGTATGTATTAAAGGGGAATGTTGGAGGGTATGCCATTTGCAGTGCTGCACCATGTTGTTTATATAAATGTACATATTAATAGGAATTATTGGAGGGAATGCCAATTAAAGGGGCACTGTTAGAGGGATGCAAACATGTTCTATGAAATAAATGCAGCAGGAGGGCTGCCCGTGGGAAGTTTTTCATAAACAAAAACCCTCTTCCAACTAGGGGTCCCACCTTTGCCTTTAAGACCCGAACACATATACAGGCCTATGTATTAAAAGTTCTTATTGTTACAAATGGTGCAAATTTTGATCCAACCAATCAGATTTTAGCATAAGAACTTTTATGACATAGGCCTGATAATATGTACACAACAAAAGGTTGTTAGCATTTTCTTTAGAAGCATGATGCAGACTGATACAGCTTGTATTTAATGCAATGGTACTTAGCACTGCAACATGTATATTTAATACGTGTTTGGGTCTTAAAGGCAAAGGTGGCCAAAACTACTTCCAGTCTCCAAGATTCCCCTTTAAAATGCATTGCACAGAACTGTGCTAAGACCATGTTCACGTCAATATGCTGCACCTGCAGCTCTGAGCTGTTTTGTTTTTCTAAGTGTACCTTGTAAAGTGGTCAGGTTAATTCTACTGGGGTTGCCACCTTTCCCTTTAAGACTAACTAGACCAACTAGTGTGTTTTGGATTGCGGTTTGCGATCCCATTGTGCTAGTGGGAGTGCAGGCATGTAATAGCCTATGGGACCGGCCCCACTACATGCAATGCGTTTCCGTGTGCTATTGGAGTGCATGCGATCACCATTTTTTTGTCTGTATTTCATGCCTCTGCCAGGGTCCAATTGTGGAAGCGCAAAACCCATGCACGGAAGTGAGCACAATCGCACATTATTGCGACCGTGCGTCCTCCCTTGCACTTAAATGGGGCCACAGCCTCAGGAAATTGCTAAGTTCCATTGCATTAAATACATGCTGTATGGCTAAACTGAAATCAATGCAGCTTGCATTACACTTCTAAGGACTAGGCCACACAAGCGTGTTTTTCAGTCGATTGCAATTTTCCAATTGTATTGAAATCACAGCAATGCACCAAATTCTTGCGATTTTAAGCATGCGTCATCAATTTGGTAACGCAATACAAGCGTATGCGTTTTCATAATGACAAAGGACAATTCGCAAGTGCAAAAGCATGTAAATCGTGTGCAATTCAGGCACCAAATCGTGCACACAATCCCGAGTGTTATCGCAGTGTGTGCGCGATTCTTGTGCGTTTTGTGTTTGCGTGTATGTTTTGCCCATGCGATTTTGCTATTTTCCATTATGGTAACACATGAGTTAACGCACCAAAAATGGTGAACGCGTATGTTACCAAAACGCGAAAGGAAGCGCAAACTCATGCGCATCGGAAATTGCGGGAATTTTTTGTGAAAATCGTGGGCGCAATCATGAGCACAAAACGCGTGCTCAAACAGGTGAAAAACGTGCTAGTGTGGCCTAGCCCTAATTATACATTTTAGCAATACACACACTAATATAAATGGTAGAGTGCAGAAATAAACACGTACAATGACACAGTCTTGCAGAAATGCTCACAAATATAAAGGGTTAACAAGTTGCTTCCTAAATACATATGAAATGGGTTAACCCCTTCCTCCACTCTGTTTGAGCAGGAGAATCTGCTAATAATATTCACTGCTATCTCTGATGATTGGCTGGGAGACACTGGCAGGTGGGGACTGAGTTCAACTGTTACATGCAGCTTAGCATAAGGGGAATGGGGAAAAAACACAAGGTACCTAGTTAGTATGTGCAGAAGGAATTTTGGTACCTGGATCACCAGGAAGAGGCAATACTAGAAGCCAGGCATGGCAAGCTCTGTGGAGCTGCCTTTGTATTTTGGGTTTAGTTCTCATTTAAGAACCGACAATATGGGACATTTTCTAGCCACTCTTCTATGTCCACTATTCGATTGGATATAAGAGTTCGAATCTACTTCTTTAAAGAAAGTTTTAGTCCTGAGCTTGCCATCTATAACACTGATCGAAACGTCCAAAAAAATCAATGGCTTCTCTACTTATATTACTAGTAAATTTTAAACAGGGAGAGGACTCATTTAAGCCAGAAATAAAGTCCAAGTTTTTGCAATATATTTCATTCATTACTACAAAATATATTAATGTTACTCAATAGCGCTGGCACATTTACACACAAAAAAGTCTGTGTGTATTCTCAGCCTATTAAAGGGCATGTCCACCCCCAAAACTATAATCCCCCCTACTACTGGCCCCATTGTGTAGTGTAGTTTAATCCTTACCTTACATCCCAGCTCCATCTGGTTCTTCTGCTATCCCCCACTAAAGTCCAAAAAACACCCACCAGGAGTACTGCAGAGTCCATATAGGACTCTGCCTCCTGTCTCTCCTCCGGGAGAAGTTTGGCATGCGCACTGCAGTCCTTCTCCCCCTCCCTTCCCCTCCCTCTCCCTCCAGATTTGTATTCCCTCCCCCTAGTGTAAAATCCTTTTTATATAATATTCCCCCTGTCCCCTCAGCCCCAACCGCTATATTTTTATTAGCAGAAAGTGCCCCAAACATTACTTACCTTCCCTCTTTCCTCCGCCGCACTGAACTCCCGGCAGCCGCATCCGTTATTGGCTGCCGCTCAGGGCCTGGCAGTGCGGCGGAGGAAAGAGGGAACGTAAGTAATATTTGGGGCAGTTTCAGTTGGGGCTGGGGGGACAGGGGGAATATTATATAAAAAAAATTTTTGAAGAGTGGACATGGAGTATGTTTGCTTACTAGTCCTCCATTGGGTAAGTTGGCCTTTAAAGAAAACATTTTGGCTTGTTTATATTATCACATTTGTTCTCCTTTAAAAAAGCACACAGGGTCCTGAATGGTACTTAAAAAAACTACAAGACATGCTTCGACTTACTGCAAATATTGTCAGCTCCTGGCCTAAAATGTCATTAATTTTGCAGCCAGTGAACTGTAAATAAATTATGCAATATAGCTTTGTATTGACAAGTAAATGAAACTACAGATCATCTTGTCTATAATGAAATGAACATGAAGATTTTCAATTGACAAGCAAATGATTCTCTTGGCCTGCAGTCTGTCAATGGATTCTCCCATAAAATGTTGCATTAGACAAAGAAAAACTTCTTTTAACCAGAATAAATAATTTTACTTAGATCTTTAAACTACTCATGTATTAAAATGCTCTTCTCTTGGGATATTACAAGAAATATTCTGTTATTTTGCACCTTTTTTATTTTCGTAGCATTTTTTAGTTCTGCACCTTTTTATGCAGGCCACCGTTTCGGATTTTAATCTGCTTTTTTGTTGCAAGAAGCACAAATTATAGTAACCAAACAATGATTTAAAGGAGAACAAAAGCAAAAATATTAACTTTGTGGGTAAGATAAGGTAGCAATACAGCACCCAGGGTTACTGCTTTAAACTTCCCAAAAGGTGATTTTACTTACCTTCATTCTTGCAGAGCAGTGTGCATGTGACAGAGGTGATGTCACCCAAAGCCCCGCCTCTTCTCCAGCACTGGTAAAGACAGCAGCTGAAGAAGGAAGGAAGCTTGATCTGCACATGCCCAGGGTGGGTGGAGGATCACTGGCTGGAGAAGTTTGATGTCACCTATGGCAGGAATTGGTGAGTTAGGCATCTGCTAACACAATGGATTTTGGTGAGTTAGGCCATCTGTATTCCCCATAATAGCCTATTACTTTTGGGATTGATTGATAATTGCAAAATGATCGATCTTGGCAAATGTCCAAGCAACTCCGGAACATTAGGAGGTATGTATCCTAATGTATGGCCAACTTAAGTCACATGAAATTGTAGTTGTTGTTTTACCACTCATCCAAGTAATTAGTAGCACCAGTATATTTAACTTGATTTTAACTGATATTAAATATACAATGACTTGGATGGCTGTGTTTAACTTCAAGTCCCAATTAACTGCTGATAGCCTGATGCTATAACATGTGTGCAATGCTCAGGACCAATATTTTCCTAATAAAGGCTGTGAAGGTTAATTATCTACTGCTAAAATGAATTGCTAAGACATGGATTTGTATGTAGATAAAAATAACTTTATTGTTCCTTACATAGTGTTTCATGCTTATGCAAGCACCCACTCATAGGCTTACACTGAGATTTGTAAGATGTACCCAAACACATTGGATTAACAGTCATATCCACAGGTAGGGGGCAATTCTGCTCATTTGTTCCATCCAGGTATTTTAGACAATGATGTACTAGTCACAGTAAGAGGAAACTCAGTGTTAACTCCTGCACTGTTCACAGAAAGAAGCAGCCTTGTGTTACCTGCCTGGAACCTCCAATATCCATAGTTCCTATTGTTTACTGAAATGAATGGTACAGCTGCAGTTGTGGAATACTAGCGGGGTGTGATCAGCGCATTCATACATTTGAGACCCTGGGAATCAAGTCCTACAATCAGGCTCACTGCGTCTCTATACAAAACACTAATTGAAGGGTTGCAGCATAGCCCTTTCTGGAATAAAAACCACTGAGGCTAGAAAATATTCTATTATATTTCATTTTTTTTTTTTTCCAAAAGGGCCAGGAACATAAAAGAATCTTTTATTATTCAAACTAAGTTTGCCATAGAAATTACATCGATATCGCAAAACAGAAAGAAAGGAAATGGCGACACAATGAGATAACTAGGAAGGAATATTAGAAATTAATAGGAACCGTATGGGGCTGTAAATAGCAGGAAGGAGGGGAATATAATTAACCCTCTCCCAAAATACAAAAAAGGGATTTTGATTGTTAAACCATTTAGCCAATAACCAGGTGGAGGTGCAGGGAAGGGAAGTTGCAGAGTATGATTACTAATATCCTTAGGGTATGGATAGGAAACCATTAGCCCTCCCCCCCCCCCCCCCCGAAAAAAAAGTTGTTAAAACTACAACTCCCAGTATTCCCCTAAAAGTCCGCCGTCAACAGTAAATTTAATGCATACCACCATGGCCCCAAAAAAACCTTAGACACTTACCTTTGTCCCCAACAAAATACCCTCATAAAGAGCACATAAAGATGTGACCCTTTAGAAGATGGGTTGGTGGAGTTTGTGCTGGTTTTTCTCTACAAGGTTATGTTCAGGGGAGAACTGGGCCAGTAGACAGACCACAATCTGCTACACTAGTCAGGCTGTGATGTCATGCTGCATGTCATGTCATGACAATGGCCGCACAGAATTGGACTAGCCTGACAATGGTCTAATAACGTTAAGGGGGAAATATACTTTTAAGAATTTTATTTTCCATCCTGATGACCTTTACCTGCCTATCCAGCATTGTGTCAGTGTATTGTAACCAACTGGGTTGGTTCAGTTGCTCAGTAGAGATCTAAGCATGTTTGACAGAGATGGGATCCGGGTCCGACACAAACCTGGATCCGACACGAAACTCCTCGGTTCCAAGATCCGAATGATCCATCCAAGTCCCATTTTGGGACGTTGGAACATATTTTTGATAATTTTCCAATGTACTGAGCTATTTTCGAAAATAGCATCAAAGGTTCGAAAATCCTCGAAAAATACAATCGAAAATGGTCTCTGATCGTATTTTGGAAAATTTTCAATCTCCTCTTCACTTCTGGGTAAGGCAGTCTGTGTCGGCCGTGACAGTGACGTCACAGCCAATCACTGACTGCCATTCCCGGAGCAGTCTCCACTGCTAAATATAAGATCTCTTGCTGGGAGCAGAATTAAAGTTTAGTAACAAAATTAAGTCTAGGTTTTGGCACTTTTTGTACAACACACTGATTTTTGCATAGAGGGTTGGACAGTACCTTTAACTTTTAGATGGGGTTGGGGATTTCAAAATCTTGACTGCCCTCCAGTATCTGGAGGATCACTGGCTGGAGAAGTTTGATGTCACCTATGGCAGGAATGAAGGTGAATAACATCCAAATTATTAACTTCTGGGATTTTTAAAGGTAAAGTGATAGGTGCTAAATTGCTGCCTTATCTTTTTTTAATTAATATTCTACTTTGAATCATAAGCCTAAATAGAAAAAATAAAATATTAAAAAAATAAAAGAAATGCAGCCACACAATTTAATACCCTTTTTGGCTCAAAATGGCAATAGTCTAAACACCAATTGTGAACAAAAAGTTAGGAAGAAATGCAAATAAATAAACACATTGTAGACACCAACTAAACTGATACGAGTTGCACTTAAGGACAGCTTAAAGGGAATGTCCTCCCTTATGCAGGACCCCCCAAAACCTGCTTAAATCTAATAATTCTGCTCTAAGCCAGAAAAATCATACTTACAAGATCGCAATCCACCGCCGCTTCTTGTTACTTTGCTCCCCAACCACTGCAGGTGCTGTTCTTTTTATGTTCCCATGCAGCCACCGTAGAGGCTCATCCAGGAATGGCAGTCAGTGATTGGCTGTGATGTCACATTCCTTTATCCCAATCAGTGAATCTCTGCTTCTAGCAGCTCCCCTGAGTTTCCACTTACTTCTTTTGGATAACCATCCTTGGACAAGGTGACATAAGTCTTTGAGAAGAGCTGAAGAGCAATCCAGGGTGCTGTTTGCTGCCTAATACTCAGCAAATGTTTTAATTATAATATTGAGATGTCCTATAAGTTTTTTGGTAAACATCGCCTCTGAACGTATACCCTTATACCCTCCATATTAAACACTTTCTCACTACCATGATATTTGTTTTCCTTTTCCTAGAACAGTCAGTTAATATATTTTCATGCAAAGCTGCTCCAGTGTCGTAACTTTTTTTCTGGATCAGTTCCATTCTTCATCTGCCTCACATGGTAACTAGGTCAGCTCACACCAATCGTACTCATCTGCTGGAGAGGACATCCTGGTCTTTACCTTCAGATCAAAGCAGCTGACGACACATCCATTAGGATATGGATATATGAACATTTTCATGTATAGAGATGTGGGTTTAGTGGTTCTCTCTCCCTTATCATTATTCTGTAGCGAGAGACTTGGTTATTTCTTTATGAAAATGCAGGTGAGAAACATTCAGTAACTGAATGTGTGATCGCAACCTCGCACATGGCGTCCATGAAGTGCTAGATTGAGCCAAATAACCAATCGATAGAACCACAGAAAAAAAATTCCAAGCACGTAGATCAGACAGGCAGATGTTTCTTATTGAACTATATATGCACAAACACTTAGATTGTGCAGTTCAGGTTTCATTCATTTGTTTTATGGTTCATTATACTTATTTTTGTAGAATTAGTGGTAGCCATGGGTTCTTATTCGTTTTCTTATCAAAGGCAAACATTAGCACAGGATACTCACTATTTTCTAATCTGCCATCCCAGCTTTAGTTTCTGATACTAATGTACACACTTCACTTCTCTTTAATGAGTTTCTGTTCACACAGATATAAAAAAACAGTTATGATGGTTTTCAAATGTTGGTATTATTTTGGTCTTCTACAAAAAGAGAAGATTAAAGTCTCCTTATACACTACCCTCGTTTTAACCCAAAATTCTTATCCTTTTTTAGACCATCATCTCCTGCCTCCTGCCACATTGGTCCACCGGACACGTACAGTTAAATGCAGGTGATGTCATTACTAAGAGCAAGAAGTTCCCAGTGTTAATAGAACAATAGAACAAATAAAACAATAGAACAAAAGGAATCATCATAAGTTGGATCAGTTTCAGGTAACAGAGACTTTTGTTACATGTAGACGTGTGAAATTTACAAACGGTCACTCAACGTGCGGCACATTGAGTGCCCAAAAGTTCCCCTGATCTTCTCAGACGCTAGAGACGCCCCTGGTGACTAGCAATACCGTCTTCCCTAGAAATATGTTTTATTTCAGCAAATCAAATGTTATGTACATGTTTTAGTTCTGTTGTCTCCTTTTCTATTCTTTTTTTCCCATTTTCCTCTCTCATTGTGCTTTTCCCCTTATCCTCTTTTATAAATCTACCATATCCTCTCTCCATTTTGCTTCTTCTTTTTCTATTCTGTCATTTTCCATTTTCTTATTGTTTTCCCATTTTCTTTTCTGCTTTTCAATGTTCCCATTCTGTCACATCCCTTTCCTATTCTAGGTTTCCATAAAATAGACAAAGGAGACAACAGATTGGGGTAAGGAAACTGCAGAATGGGGTCAGGAAATGGCAGAATAAGAAATGGCAAAACAGAATAGAAAAAGTAAATGGGAGTAGAATAGGGAAAGGAGATAGCCGAAAGGGGAAAGGAAGTAGGGGAGTAGAATAGGGAAAGGAGACAGTCGAAAGGTGAAAGGAAGTAGGGGAGTAGAATTAGAATAGGGAAAGGAGGACAGCTGAAGGGGTAAAGGAAGTGGGGGAGTAGAATAAGGAAAGGAGACATCAAAATAAGAAAGGAAGTTGGGGAGTAGAAAGGGAAAGGGAGAGAAGCCGAAAGGGGAGGATAGGGGAGTAGATAGGGAAAGGAACAGTCGAAAGGTTGAAAGGAAGTAGGGGAGTAGAATAGGGAAAGGAGACAGTGAATGAAGAAAGGGGAAAGGAGAAGTAGGGGTAGAATAGGGAAAGAGGGACAGCGAAAGGGGGAAAGAAGTAGGGGAGTAGAATAGGGAAAGAAGAGAGCCGAAAGGGGAAAGGGAAGTAGGGGAGTAGGAATAGGGAAAGGAGACAGTCGAAAGGTGAAAGGAAGTAGGGGAGTAGAATAGGGAAAGGAGATAGCCGAAAGGGGAAAGGATGTAGGGGAGTAGAATAGGGAAAGGAGACAGTCGAAAGGTGAAAGGAAGTAGGGAGTAGTAGAATAGGAAAGGAGACAGCTTGAAGGGGAAAGGAAGTGGGGGAGTAGAATAAGGAAAGGAGACATTCAAATGAAAGAAAAGGAAGTTGGGGAGTTAGAATAGGGAAGAGAGAGAGCCGAAAGGGGAAAGGAGTAGGGGAGTAGAATAGGGAAAGGAGAAGTCGAAACGGTGAAAAGGGAAGAGTAGGGGAGTTAGAAGAGGAAAGGCGAGTAGCCGAAAGGGGGAAGTGAGAAGTGACTAGGAAGCAGTGAAGGTGATGTGAAGAAGTAGGAGTAGAAGGAAAGGAGGACAGTCGAAAGGTGAAAGGAAGTAGGGGAGTAGAATAGGGAAAGGAGACAGCTGAAAGGGGAAAGGAAGTGGGGGAGTAGAATAAGGAAAGGAGACATCAAAATAAGAAAAGGAAGTTGGGGAGTAGAATAGGGAAAGGAGACAGTCGAAAGGGGAAAGAAAGTGGGGGAGAATAATATTGAAAGACATCAGAATGGGAAAAGAAAATGCTTGAGTAGAATAGGGAAGAAAGGCACCAGAATGTGGAAAGGAGCCGCAGATGTAGAATAGGGTTAGAAAACACCAGAATGGGGAAAGGAAGTGGGGGAGTATAATAGGGAAAGAAGACACCAGAACGAGAAAAGGAAGTGGAGGAGTAGAATAGGGAAAGAAGACACCAGAAAGGGAAAAGTAAGTGGGGTAGTAAAATAGGGAAAGGAGACACCAAAATGGGAAAAGGAAGTGGGGGACTAGAATACAGAAAGAGACACCAGAATGGAAAAGGGAAGTAGGGGGGTAGAATAGGGAAATAAGACAGCCAAGAGGGGAAAGAAAGTGGGGGAGAAGAATATTGAAAGAGACATCAGAATGGGAAAAAGGAAACGGTGAAGTAGAATAGGAATAGACAACACCAGAATGGGCAAAGGAAATGGGAGAGTAGAATATCGAAAGCAGACACTAGAATAAGAAAAGGAAGTGGGAGAGTAGAATAGGGAAAAGAGACACAAGAATGGGAAAATTAAGTGGGGGAGTAGAATAGGGAAAGAAGACACCAGAATGGGAAAAGGAAGTGGGAGAGTAAAATATGGAAAGGAGACACTAGAATGGGAAAAGGAAGTGGGAGAGTAGAATAGGGAAAGGAGACACATGAATGGGGAAATGAAGTGGGGAAGTAGAATAGGCAAAGAAGACACTAGAAAGAGAAAAGGAAGTCGAAGAGTAGAATAGGGAAGGAAGACACCAGAATGAGAATGGGAAGTAGAGGAGCAGAATAGGAAAAGAAGATACCAGAATGAGAATGGAAAGTGGAGGAGTAGAATAGGGAAAGAAGACACAAGAATAGGAAAAAGATTGGGGGAGTAGAACAGGGAAAGAAGACACAAGAATGGGAAAAGGAAGTGGGGAAGTAGAATACGGAAAGGAGAAACCAGAATGAGAGTGGGAAGTGGAGGAGTAGAATAGGGAAAAAAGACACCAGAATGAGAATGGGAAGTGGGGGAGTAGAATAGGGAAAAAAGACACCAGAATGAAAATGGGAAGTGGGGGAGTAGAATAGGGAAAGAAGATACCAGAATGAGAATGGTAAGTGGAGGAGTAGAATAGGGAAAGGAGACACCAGAATGAAAATGGGAAGTGGTGGAGTAGAATAGGGAAAGAAGATACCAGAATGAGAATGGGAAGTGGAGGAGTAGAATAGGGAAAGGAGACACCAGAATGAGAATAGAAAGTGGAGGAGTAGAATAGGGAAAGAAGATACCAGAATGAGAATGGGAAGTCGAGGAGTAGAATAGGGAAAGAGGACACCAGAATGAGAATGGGAAGTGGAGGAGTAGAATAGGGAAAGAAGATACCAGAATGAGAATGGTAAGTGGAGGAGTAGAATAGGGAAAGTAGACACCAGAATGAGAATGCGAAGTGGGGGAGTAGAATAGGGAAAAAAAAACACCAGAATGAGAATGGGAAGTGGGGGAGTAAAATAGGGAAAGAAGATACCAGAATGAGAATAAGAAGTGAAGGAGTAGAATAGGGAAAGGAGATACCAGGATGAGAATGGGAAGTAGAAGAGTAGAATAGGAAAAGGAGACACTAGAATGGGAAAAGGAAGTGGGGGAGTAGAATAGGGAAAGAAGATACCAGAATGAGAATGGGAAGTGGAGGAGTAGAATAGGGAAAGAAGATACCAGAATGAGAATGGGAAGTGGGGGAGTAGAATAGGGAAGGAAGATACCAGAATGAGAATTGGAAGTGGAGGAGTAGAATAGGGAAAGGAGATACCAGAATGAGAATGGGAAGTGGAGGAGTAGAATAGGGAAAGGAGAAACCAGAATGGAAAAAACATGTGGGGGGGGTAGAATAGGAAAAGAAGATACCAGAATGAGAATGGGAAGTGGAGGAGTAGAATAGGGAGAGGAGACACCAGACGATATTGAAGTGGAGAGTACGAATAGGGAAAGGAGACACCAGAATGGAAAGGAAGTGGGGAATAAATAGGGAAATAAGATACCAGAAAGAATGGAAAGTGGAGAATAGAATAAGGAAAGGAGATACCAGATGAGAATGGTGAAGTGGCGCGTAGAATAGGTAAAGGAGATACCAAATGAGATGGGAATGCGTGCAGTATAGTGGCAGGAGACACCAGAATGGGAACAGGAATGGGGAGA